>VUYV01000114.1:1200591-1327045 GCA_008711295.1 Anarhynchus alexandrinus
AAAAGTAGGCTTACTACTTTTGTACCGGCTTTCTTCACTTCTAAGAGAGAAAAATCCAGCCTGCAGACGGTGTTGAAATCAAAAGGGCAGCGAAAGCCCCATGGAGCGACCCCAGCTAAATGGAAAACAAAAGGCGCTGCATTTTGCCTCCTCAAACCAAGGGCACGGAAATCTTGTTTTTGTGATGGAGCGTGGATTTCTTTCAGAAGTTTCCCCAGTCACTCAGCTGGTTTTGTAAGCGTACGTACAGCCCTCGCAGACCCATGTGCCACATCACGAAAGCAGACAAAAGAACGAAAACGAACCGGAAAGGCGAAGCGAACAAAAGCTCTGGCACTAAATCTGGGATGCGTGCTATTTATCTTCATCAAGTCTGTCAAATCCAGGTTCTGACGCTCCTACATAGGGACAGAGCGAAACGCCACTCCTAAGTCATGGCAATGGAAGTAAATGGGACCAGGCGTGAGATTTTGGGTCCCCACAACAATTATTATGTCACCGAGGATATCGGTGCCTCTAAAGGACCAGGTCTTTGATTTATTTTTTTTTTAGCATTCTTTAATGATTCATCTAAATAATGCATGTTGTCATTTAATATTTCATTTACTTTTGTGATCAAGTTACATAATGCATACATCAAATTGCACAGCCTGCTGATTCTCCATTGACTTATGTACATATTTTTCTAGTCAAATTGTTACGCATATGCTAGATCTATTTGCATATGTTAATAATCAGGATGCATAATTTACTGCTTTGTTTTGCATATTTTAGAAGGAAAGATCCGTGTTTTGTTGATCCATTTCTCCTTTTAGAGTTTCAACTGACGGCACCTCCCAGGATGAGTTACTGTACACACATTAACCGTTAACATTTTACAAAGCTTTATTTAACAGAATGCATATTTCAGGAGTTGGCTGTCTCTTACGTGCTTGCTGAGCTGCATACCTCACCAGCTGAACATACTTCCCCAGTGGAGATTTCCAGTCATCACAAAGTTTCCCATACTTTACAGCACAAATGCATCCTCGAGATTAAATTATACGTGGTTCTGGTGAAGACACAGATTTTGTAAAACAAGACTGAGCTGAAGATTTAGATGCTATCTCCTGAATTCATAGCATCGCAAAACAGTTCTCATTCATGCAGTTCCATTTTGCTTATTAGAAATGGATTCCACCATCCATAAACCTATAAAAATCAATATACATTTTACTTTCAGGTGTTTTTTTTTCTTTTTTAATATATGGATGAGCATTTGTCTTTTAAGTTCCAGCGGTGAATATACTTTTCTCTCAGAGAGCATATGATGCACAGTAAGACGGTAAGAGCAGCCAGCAAAACTTCACTTTTTTGTGGCATACATCTGGAAATCTGCTCTCTCTCACAGACACCTTTCGCTTTTATGTAACCAATACCTTTTCCCAGAACACGAAAAACAAAAAATCTAAAGCCTGAATGTCTGAAACACCCAATACTCACCAGAAAGACCGATGCTTCTGGGTGTGATCTAGCCTTTTCCCAGGACAACTTATGTCTTCTAATTTTTAAGTATGAAAAGTCACTGCAATAGAAAAGCAGAGTTGAAAAATACACGGCTTAAGTAAACTAATTTGGTAAATTCACATAGAAATTCAAATACCAGTATATGTTTTAGTTACTAATATTTAGATCAATAAATTCCTGTGTGATTTCAAAACGTATAAAGCACACCTTCTTCCCTAAGAAACAAATTGTTCTGCCTCGACAGCCGAGACAAAATATGCTCAACTTCATGACAAGCAAATATTTAAAGCTATTATTTTTCAAAAATTATCCCACCTGTTTCATATTCAAAATCAGGTGTGATGGAGAGACAAAGCCGGGGTCCAAAAAACATTTCTTCAGTATGACTTCTTTAAAGGAGATTTCAGACAAGCCAATCAACAGGTTGCAGTCACAGCAGCGGTGCTTTCAAATTTCTGAATAGTTTCTTCTATTCATTTGGCTAAAAACACAATCCTTATTACACACGGTGTCTAAGGGATACTTCCTAAACTGTTTAATACACGTGATGGAAAACCGTATTTCTTGGCGCAAACAGAAATGGCCTAATAGGAACAAACATGAGTGCACACACGGAGTAATATCAACAGCTAGATAACAGTGTTTTCCACAGTCCCCTCAAATGGCTGCTCAGAAAAGAGAGATTCACCAGTAGGCAAGGCAGCGGTGAATGCACCCCTTCCCTGTGTGACAGGCCGCCTTACTATACCTCGAGCTAATAGATAATTTTAGAGGAAGCAATGGGTTCCATCCCTCAAAAGAAATCTGCAAGGTGTGGATTAGTACTTCTTGAGATCAGACAAAAGGCTCGCATTGGCTTCTGGAACGCGTCTTGAAGTGCCTCTGGTTTTCTTTTCATGTTCTGAATGGAGAGGCTGGAAGCCTCCCCGCTCGTACCTTCACGCTGGGACCAGACAGCGTCTAATGAGGAGAGCACCTCTTTTCTTCTGGGGCCGGTACAATGCCTTGTACAATAGCATAATTTAAAAAGAAGGCAAATTGAAAAATAACTCCTTGACTACTCTTCCACCTTCCTCAATACTGCCTGAACTCCCGCATGCTCCAAATCGTCCTTCCTCCAGCCAAATTCTTCCTTTGCTCAAAAGCCCTGCAAGCGGCTGCAGCTGGTTTGGGCGCTTGGCGGATGACGGAGCTTCCAAACTCTCGGCACAACACATCGCAGCGTATTTTCCGTCTGAACTGAACTTGGCTACAATGGTCATATAGGTTCATAGGTTCATTCCTTTTTGTAATTGTTCATAAGATTTGAACTGGTAAATTTGTCAGGCCAAAATCAGTCAAAAAAAAAATAGGGGTGCACTGATAAAAGTTGTCTGAATATCTTCACAACACAGTTCTACTTTACTAAATTCAACCCTTATCCTTTAGACAAAATTGATTACTGTCTTTTCCTTCTGTGCAATAATCCTTGGGAGCATCAGTATTTTCAAAACTACTGAATTTTTAGGAAGTTGTTCCCCCCAAATCCTCAAAATCGTGGGCTGTAAGAAAAGAACTGTTCTGATAGGAGCAAAACCTCAACACGTGATTACCAAAACAAAGGGATTATTATTTTTTTTTGAACCAAAACTACATACTACAACGCAAGGAAAATGGGAACTCAAAAATAGGTATCAGTACACAGAGAACAAGCAGCTATTCTTTCCAGCTTCACAACGTCTAAGATTCAGTCACATATTACAGCTGCAGGAGCCCAAATAGTGCCCGCACAGTCTGGGACAAGTGAACAGGAGACAGCACCTAACCCCACTTCAGCCGATGGTGCTGGTTCTTGAACTGTCTGTGTTTCCAGAACTGTTAAACAAATAGGGGTAGCAATGCAGAGCGGTGTTCATCTTCATAATTAAGCCTAAGCAGGTCTGAGAAGTTTCTTGAAGTGTAAATCACCGCAGGCTCAGAGCACACAGTCCACGCAAAACTGAACGTGCCACACACCATCTACCGACCATATCCGCTATTCAGCTCAATCTTGACTGCTTTAGGTGTAAATACTTATTGCTCGCTACAGTAAACAAACTTAAGTTTATAGGTAAAAAATGAACTTTGAGAGGCACTTTTTGACAGAACACCAGACACTCTGCTCTTACCATCAATTACCACATGTTACCTATTAGCCTACCAAACAGCCGAAAGCCCAGTAAGGCTCCAGAAGATGAAACTCCAGTAACCCGCATTGATATGAATTGTAGAAATTTGAAAAGAAAAATAAAAAAGCAAACCTGTCAAAAGGTTATCGATATTGTCGTGACTATGTCTTCAAAATCTATGCAATCTTTAAAGTGTCGNGCTTCTAACACAAGCCTCAAGTAAAGAAAGACAGATCTTGTGCCAATGTCAAAATCACTCAGCTGAAGATGGGGTAGATGACATCACAATTCAAGTCTTTTTTGTGTTATTTTTAATTGGGTGATGCTCAGATGATACATGATGCTGCAGTGCCAGCCTTTTATTAATTAGGCATATATATCTTTCTATAAAGTATTTGTCTGCACGTTGAGAAGGCTATTAAGTCTCCTCAACAGCCCACCACATAATTACACGTTGAGGGGAGAAAGAGAGAAAGCGTTCCATCAAGAATTACGCCCATGCTCTTAAAACGCACCCCAAGCCAATAAAGGAGGAGGATGTGAGCCTAACAAGCCTTCCAGAAAGAAGAAATGGGATGAAGATATATTAAATGTAAATGGAATTCCATTTTTAGCATGTGGTCAGTGATGTATGAGCTCAGAACTGAACTCATACTGCGTGAAAAATAGGAATGGCTGGAAATCAGCTGCGCTACCAAATGGAAAATCTCGGAAGAAAGCACCACTATTGCTCAGCTCAGCAGATTTACATAAGGAAGAAAACACCTCTTCTTTTAGCAACTCGCATCTATTTTGCTCAGCCTAGCGGTACGCATCAAGTATTTCGACCTGGGTGCCAAAATCACTTGAAACAGAACACGTGGATCCTAAAACAACAAAAGGAAACGGGAAGACTAAGGTCAAACTAGGTGCCTAACACATTTAAATAACTCAAACCACCACCCAGAAATCTGAGCGTGCTTAGAGGTTAAATGTACATTTTAGCATCTCAAATAAAACAGGCTTGATTTTAAAAAAAAAGCAGCAAGGATAACATTTCGGTTGGAAAATTATAACTTAGATGTTGACCTTTAAGTACTCGGCCTGAAAGCCTCATGTGTGCATGTTTATTGTAATTTTTGTTTTAAATGGGCTGGAATCAGTTCGTAACCTTTTTTTGTCACAAATTATTTTAAACATTTATTTAAAAGGATATGTATAATTCTTTATAAAAATACACAGCATTAAGCGTTCCTTATTACCATTTCTCATTTTACCCTATGAAAGCTAATGATAATACCTGGTTTTCTCCTTTCTTTAAAGGTTACAAAACACAATGTCTAATAAATCCTCCCGGCTGTTTCATATTCAACTACGTCTACATTTATCCCTCTTTCAATACTAAGCTCGAAAGGTTCAGAAAAGGAATCGCTCTCAAAAGTTAAAATTAAACTGGATTGCCGTCTTGTTTTCTCGACCCAGTGTAAAACTGACAACTTCTCTTCAGAAGCCAAAGTTGAGAATTGACTTTTTCCCCTTTAGAAAAATTATTTACTTGAACAACATTTATTTTTCTGGTAGAAGACAGAGCTCTCAAATGAGGGTCACTACTCCATTCCAGGGCACGGGAAGTTTGTCTGCCGCATCCTGCACGCTCACCTGAAGCAGAGTGGATGCAAAACATGCTTTTCCAATCAAAGTAAAAGAATGCAAAATGTGTTTACATTTAAACACATAAATCACATGAATCATTACCTCACCAAGATGCTACTGGAATCCAGTCTCTAAACGAAGCTTTATGTCCTTTGTATTGCCCTGTCATAGGCCATAATGTCCTATTTTATCACCATAATGTCCAATTACATCATGACTCTTAATAGAGGGTGTTGAGAAGTCACATTGCCCTTGAATAAGTATGAGTTAAGAGTTTATTTTAGCACCTTGGAAACACAGAAGCTATCAAAATACTTAGATGATGTAGGATATATGTCCCTATGCAGTTCTCCAACAGGAAGATCATCACTTCCAGGCTCTTGGAGTAATCAGTAACTAAATGGATGCTCAGTATGCAGAAGCCCTGATATTAAGATGAGCTAAAAGGCAGCAATGGCAGCTAATCTGCACATGAAAGTGCAAGTGAGATAATTTTTTTTTTTTTTTTTTATTTTCTAGGCCTTTACAGGGCTAGTTGTCATCTGACATGATTTTTCAAATTAAGAGATCAGTTTCTCTGTTGAAAATACCTCAGAGAAAGCAGGCAATACTTAAAGATTCTCTTTTAAAGGAGAAGGAATAAGGCACCCACATTTCAAAATTTTAGAAATTAAAATAATTGAGAAATCAGAACCCCAATTTCTGAGTGTACTCACATTACTTTGTACAATTTTATTGTAATGCCTACGGAAATGAGCCTTCAAATATATAAATTATCGGGTATGCAAGTTGTCATACACTTTTGCTCAAAACTGCATAGAGGAGACCCTTGAGAATCACCAGTGAGCTCAGATTTTTGACAGACATCACAGAAGCGAAATTAATTCCCACTCTTTGTGCATGAGATTTCTGACCTCCAGGTAGCACGGCCCTTACCCTTTCTTGTAAGGATACTTACCGTATTACATATGGCACACACAGCAACTATGGGACAGTTCTGCACTTACTACTTGCGTTAGCATTAATCTGTTTCCATGCATACCAAAAGCATACCAGTCACTATTTATGCCCATCTGATACAGCAAATTCACTTTAACGTGTGTTGCAGACAATACACAAAACAAGCTATGTAAATATAATAAAACAATGGGAAAAAATGTGCTTCTAGCTGAGCCTTGCGAAGCTGTTATTACAGATGAGTCTACCTCTCTGAGCACCTACTGAAGTCTGTTTCTCTCATACCAATTTTATATGCTAAGGTACAGTGCAAACAAAAAGCCTTACTGGAGGGCATCTATTTTAACATTTCTAAAGGGCTTTGATACCTTTTTAGGCCATCATTTTTGTTAACTGCACAGATTCAGAGCCCGTTTTTCAGTTATAAATAGTGCTTTCGGTGTCATAAAAATGACTCAATGCTGAGTCACCTGAAATAATACAAAGGAATGTTGCACAACAAAAAAGTGAATACTAGAAGAAATGTTTATTGCTGAATTCTTATACTACTTGGCAAAAGAAAATCTTAATTCATGTAAGAGAGCAGAAAGTTCAGTATTTACAACATCTTTGAACTGCTTAGCAGGGATTGCTTGACAGAGAGAAAGTGGAAAAAAATTGATTAAAATACATAAAAACTGAGGAATATTCAGAAGAACAAAAAAGAGAGTAAGGGATGTACTCTGTTACACGTAGAACCATTTAGAATTTAATGTTTGATTCTGCAAAGAATTTACTAAGTTATTTGATAAGCAACTTGAATCACAGGTCAGGTCATTCCATTCAAATCTTGTTAATGTACACAGGTAAATAAAAATGTTTAAATGTAAGTAGTCTAAAACGAAGTATTACCATCAATACGCAACTTGGTGGACAGCACAGATGCAGCCAGACCAAGAGAAAGCTGAAATAGTTAAAGTTCAGTTTTATTTAGAAATTATCTTTCAATTTTCCTGAATTAAATTCTTTATCCGTAAATTATAATATTAGAAATAATCTCAGCCCAGCCAGAATACAAAACGTCAGGAAATTATACGTATTCATAATTTATACGAAATTGTAGTTTATTGTGCATTTCATTTGACAGATTTAACACCTGTGGCTTCTTGGTTTTCCTTTTTCTCTCCCTTTATATAATTTCATATTTGTTTTCCCCGTTCACTTCTCTGATCTGTGGCCCATCCCTGCTTCCCTCTCTTCAATAATTAAATTCCCGCCTTCGTGACTGAAGCACAACTACGCTTTTCATTAGAGCAAGTCTGTTTTTTAACTTTGCTTTTGTTACAGATTCATGAAATGCCTTTTGAAATTTTTAAAGAAGACACATACTTGAAGAACAGATTAAAAGCAGAGGAAAATGAACAGTAATGAGCTCATTTTCTGAAAAAGAACTCATTAGCATGCGGTCTTTTTGATTTCTGTCAAAAAAAATGGTCCCGGGCAAAGTTCTTTCTGTTGCCTTCAGGAAATGTCCTGTTGTTAGAGTGTGTGTGTGGAGCTGGGGGAAGATGCGGGGGGAAGAAGAGCCTTTCATAAGTCTTTCTTTTAATGAAAGATCATTTTATCACTGAAAACCCAATTTAGAGGTGAATTAGGGGAAGCAGTCCTACTAGTGTTTTGAGTTTTCTTTTTCTATTCTGGTTCCACAATCTCCTTAGAAGACTGGTGTGGTTAAGTGTTTTCATCACCGCCTGGGGAAAAAAAAACCAACCTGACATGAGGCTAATGTTTCTATTCTGCATCTGGAAAAGTCATGATCTCTCAAAAAATTTCATTAGCGCGTTACTTCAGATTAGCCAAGTGTCTAGTGGCCAGGGTCCTTATCTCGGATGCAAGTGCAAGAGTCTCAAGTGCCTGTCTGAAGTAGATTGATTTTGGGTGGCTCCTTTTTTTTTCATTTAGATGAGAAATTATATCTTGGATTAGGAAAGCCTTCCAGTGAAAGCTGTTTCAAGACATCACTTTTCACGAATTGACAATAAAGATGAAAAAGAAAGCAAGTGGTTTCAGTGAAAAAATTTTCAACCACAATTCCCCGGTGGTGAAAAATGTCCAACCAACCGTAGTCTGATGTTTATGCCTTGATATTATTGCAATTACCTTGCATTGAAGGCCATTCAGCTGTTGGTGTATCTCTGAAGACACGTATAATCTACAGTCATAACATTTTTATGACAGAGAAAAGTCTTGAATCTCATTTTCCACTTATTCACATTGGTGAAAACCAGAAATTACCTCATTTGTGGCCAAAAAAAAAAAAGTGATGGAAATATCTCTAATTAAATTCCAGTTTTTCATAAAATAATCACATTCCTCTCATATATTTTATAAACAATAACAACATAACACACCCCTCCACCCCCAAATAAATGAATAAGAATTATATCCTGGAAACAGATTATAAGCCAAATGTCTTTCAACTGTATGGAAAGTATATTATTGACTTCAGTGGATTTGGAATCAAGTTCAGATACAAGATGATTCCTGGTATAGCGAGGACCAGAGTACATAGGCATCAGATGAAGAAAGGATTATTCTCAAGCATATGAAAAACCACCAAATTGTCCTCTCAGCTCTGCCTACACAACCTCTATCAGACTGTTGAAACTATTGCAAAATTAGCGTATCACTTCTGAAACAGCTACTTCAAACTGCTGAAAAAAAATCAGATCCCAAGAACGATAATGCTGACAAATGCTCACCTTCATCTCAGCCACACCGTAACATATCTAAAATATGCACTAATTGGCATTTGTGTAGTCGTGTAGTCGTGTAGTACTCTTCAGCATCTTAAATAATTATTGGATTTGCCATTTCTTCTTCTCTTAGCCAAGTTCAGTGTCCTAAGAGGCATAAGTAAGACCAATTAACTTGATTTTATTCTTGTTTATAATAATGTATTTTACTGTTTATTCATTATTACACACTGTTTAAAAACACCGTCAGATGTATGCTCTGTATTAGCACACAAATAAAAAGGTACCATTTTTATTTTCTGGCAACAGAAGCAGCAGATGTTTCCAAAACCAGCTTTGTTAGTCCCCACAAACAAAGTCCTATTTTACAAACCCTTGTATTTTATATTAACTTTGCTTGCAGTATTTAACCGTACAGCTAAATAATTTATGAAAATCCATAAAATGGAAAATTAATGTAAAGGTCACTAGGCTATCAGAAGAAAAAGTGACCTTTGTTGCTGGAAATCATTGGAGATTTCTCCAACTCTGCATAGATACATTATGCAGCGCTTTACTCGAGATATTTTAATACTAAGTATGGGTTTTTTAAAAAAAAATAGATAAAAGCCATATAAATCCTTTATATCATTGTGTGGCTACTGAAGTGAAAGACACTGATGAACAGGAACTACATATTATTTTCTAAAACAAAAATGAATTTTAAAATGAAGTTTAGTATTTTATTAAGTGTACTGAATACTGTTCTATCATTTTATCAGTCTCCAGCACAAAGCCTACTTCAAAAGCGAAAGGAGGATTTTCAGGATTTTACCCCAACCACAACATCCTCAAGAATCAAAGGAAGGGAGAATAGGATTTTAATATATATCACATCAAATATACACTTTGTTCACTTGCTAAATATTTCCTTTTATCTTCCTCGTTCTTACTCAAAGTAGAAAGAAACATTTAATGCAAAACAAAAAGCTTTTCTTTCTTCTTTTTTTTTCTTTTGTTTAAAGAACCCAAAACTGAAGTAACATCATCTGTTAGTCAGTTGAGGTCAGTGTTCTTTAACACACCAGTTTATTTCCAGTAGCTTCTCATTGCTTGCTCAAGCAGCAAAGAAAGAATACATCCTTTTGTTTCTCCAATGCCCCCAATTTTAGAAGACAAGATGCCTGTGAAAAGCTCCAACTATATAACTAGGGGTAGCTAAGTAGTTCTGTATTTTTGTCTGAAATCACAATTTTGCAGGAATCCTTTGTGCTTCCATGAACAGCTGACTATAGTAAATTTTCTAACGTGTCTTTTTACATTGTTGTAATGGCAGAGACATTTGAAGAACTTTCAAAATACATTTCCAGTTTTGACACATTACAAAAAAGAGTTATTGCATATTAACGCGCTTTTATTGGCAGTGATATCACAGCAATCAAAATATGCTTTATGAAATGCTAAGATAAAACCAGTATCAGTACAGTTTCCTTAAAAATATCAGTGAGTCCTCCTAACCTTCTACCTCATTCATTCACAGTCATAAAAATCAAAGTTTAACGAATCAGCCAAGACAAGCAGAATCCCCCCGGGAAGGGAGAGACTTACCCTTACTGGTGGNAGGCGTGTCAATCATTACCTCTGGGAAGGGAGAGACTTACCCTTACTGGTGGGAAATGGGATAGCAGCTGTCGAAGAGAGGTCCTCATAATCCCGAAAGCGAACCGAAGGAACAGCGCTCCACACTGAGATGGGAGAAAAATAGGTAAGATAAGAACCGTGGGTTTCAACTTCTCAGTTCGCAAACTCCCGGCGCGTTTTCCGGAAGCGCGGCTCCCTCTGGGACAAATTTGAGCACATGAAAACCCTTGTGCTTTTCTAGTTATCTTTTCCGTGCTTCTCAGGAATGGTCTTGGAATTGAAAACCACCGAATAATAACCAAGCAGATTTAGTCAAAACCTTTTTTTTTTTTTTTTAATTTCAATAGCTATTTAGAGTTTAGAAAACAAAGCAAGCATGAATAGAAGTACAGGACAGCTAAATATTCTTAAGAAGAAAGAATACTTAAAAATATTTGTTCACTTAGAAAGGTTTAGGTAACTTATTTCTGGAAAATACAGTAAATAAAAGAACTAACTTGGGTTATCAGCTTAGTTCTTAAGAACCAACACATCGGTTTTTTCGTTATGATTTTCAAAGTGGGAATGACCTTGTCAAAGGAGAACATGAAAACCACAAATGAAGCGGCTGGAATAAAACTAATGCCAGTGCATCTTACAGTACCAAGGAGTCCTGACCTAATCTTTAATCTTTTACACAAAATGAACCTGATCTTCAACTTGCTGCCATGAATAATTCACACATTCTCCCATACTTTATAGGGAAAGAAAGTTGTTTTTTTTTTTTAAGAATTATTCCAGCGCGTAAAATCAGTGCACTCAACTATACAGTAATCAAGTCCTTTCAAAGCTGCACGCAAAACTTTCTTCAACCAACACATTAGGTCAATCTGTCCATGTCAGAACCACATCAACAAAGTTAGCAACTTGGTACATTTCTGGCTGTTATTTCCTGACTGATGTTTTAGGTCAAAAATAAAACTCAGTCAACCAGAGCTGCGACAACAGGAGTAACCGGCCTCGGGGGCACGGAAACTACCTGTTTGTTTGCTGACCGCTCTCACCACGCATTTTTGCTGCACTGCATCACCGAGTCTTGCTTGGTACTGAACATATGACAAGGTCCATTTGTTTTGCTCCGAGTGCTCTCTTCCCGCCCCATCTTTTCTCAAGTCTCTGCCATTTCTCTTGGTTGCTTGGTGTGATCAAAATTTCCCATGCCCATTAACAGTGCTTGTGCTAAGCTCATTAAACTGGTCTTTTTTTTTCCCTCTAAAACTGATACACAATAGAACTTTAAAAGCTTTACCTGGGCTGTAACATCAGTTGTACTACCACAGGTTCTAGGCAGATAAATAAATACGCAGTAAGTTGTTTGGTTTTTTTTTTTTAAATGTATAATCTCTTTGCTCACTTGCTACCGAGGAAATACCTTTTGGCTCACTTCTGCTGTTCACTCCAGCTCTGAGGGAAACTCCAGAAGACGCTGGTGGACTCCCATAAGCACCAGTAGGATCACAGAATTTAATTCATAGTGTATGGATCACCTATAGAATTACTGTGAGAAGCTGGCTGCCAACATTATGATACACAATGGCCCCATTCACTACTCAGACTCATTTTATTACGCTGCCTGTGGTACTTCCTTTGAAGCCAGTGAATTGAGGAACAGACACAGAAGACAGTAGGTAGGCAATTATGCTGTCAAAGAGATGATAGAGTTTATTTGGACTTGCTCTGAGCCCAAGTACTTTCCAGGAATGTAAAACAGATGATGGTGGAAAGATAAACGAAGTGCCATTGGTACACTGTATCCCGTTCAGATTCAGACAACCCTCCTTCCAACATCATTCTCTTGGGCATAGGGTTCCTATCAGTTGACGTCAGAGACACAGCCAAAATGTCAGTGGCAGAATTTAGGCACCTCAATATGACTGGAGGAATTTCGAAGATTCTACTGCAGATACAATGTCAGCGAAACAATTTACATTCCTTCCTCATTTTAAGATATGAACACATAAGCAGGATTAATTTCTTCCATTGACTTCAGTAGCATGAAGTACACATTGAATAACGACCTGAAGCTTTAACAAGAAAAATGATCTGAGTGAAATCCTGGACAACAATGACAAAAAATCCCAATATATTTCAGTAGGGACAAAACTTTTTTTTTTTTTTTTAATGTGTGCATTCATTTTAAATGCAAACCAAAGAAAAGATCTATGGCACAGGACCCCAGTAGATCTCTTCCTCACAATTTCACACAACCGTTCTCTCATCAGCCATAAACTCATCTGCCTCCGTAACTCGGGGATCATTCTTGTTTCTCTTCCCGCAAGTTCAAGAATACACTGTAAAGTCCGTATTCACGGCAAGTTTAACTTTGGACCTCTCTTCAGTCTACACAGATTTTTCTCTAAGGAAATGAATATTCTCTTTTCAGGGCAGAAGAAACCCCAAGATCCCCTTTGCATTCCAAACCCAGAAACATTCAGCTGAGCAGTGTACAACAACTTAATTCTAGGTCACGGGTCTTCTTCCAGACGGCTATTTTTTCTCCACGGTTTAAGCATCAGGCTGCAGTCTTTTGTAATCCCAGCAGAGGGCAATATAATTAAGCCATTTATAAAAGGCTTTTCCAGGCAATTGCTGTACAAGCTCCCCCGGCATGCCTCAAGGTTTCGTTGTTGCTGTGGGTGTGGGTCCCCATGCCAAATGCTTTAATACTAAAACTGCTTTTGATCCCAGAAAGGCTCATACTGTTTATTTCTCCTTTACCGCCCAAAATGCACAGGTACGTTCTCAATGCCTGAAAACATCTCTCTGGAAAACCAAGAGAGCCCTCTTCACTGCAATTTTTTCTTGTCCTCAGTCACCCATCTGAATGTAAATGAGGTTACAGTATGCCTCACATCCATAAGAAATCTGCACATTAATATTTAGTTTTAAAAAGATAGTCTCAGAGGTACCTCTTGAAATGGATTAATGGGCAAATTGGAAGCAAATCAATGGAAAGCACATGATAAATGTTATTTAATTCATTCTATGGCTTTGCTATTCACACACGTTCATCGGCGCAAACGCTCGCATACATATGAAATGAAACCTAACTTTCAAAGCATAACTGCAGGGAAACCTGCTCTGAGAACGAACAGTAAAGCATTATTTTACAGTACGCAAGTTTATGGGTCACGAGAGATCGTGCAACGTTTGTAAAGATTATCCCAACGATAAGGCTCCGTGGTTTTATTTACTGAAGTCTAGATACATTTATACACTTACGAGTTCTTGCAAAGATAACCAAAGCTCTAAGACAAGAACAGAACAGCCACCTGGCAGATTTTATAAAAATCTCACAATACAACAAACCGTATTAGAGTTTCATAATTCATGAAGGAGCAATATCCCCTACTGAGCATTACAGCCAGTCAAGATAACACCAAGAACAGCTGGTAAGTCTGTCTGCGTGATTTCCCTTCTCCTTGAGTGTGAAGAGACAAACGTATGAAACAGCTGGAAAACACATTCAAAGTATGACTGGCACCGTGTCACAATAAAAGAGCCAGGTAAGCGGACTGCAAAACAGTAGCTTTATTTATTTCTCGTCTAATTTGTAACAAGACTCATATGTGGATGGAAACGGTAAACATAAAGGGATAATGCATTTCTCTGTATCTTTACAGAGATTCCATAAGGAGCGGTCTTGCGCTAAAAGTACTTCATTGCAGCGTTAAAAAAAATAAAAAAAAATAAATGTTTGAGTCTTCCCATCATTGCTTTTATGGCAAAGCATTTGGCATCTTCAGTTCACTGTGTATAAAATGGCAGCAGTATTTCCTGTACGCCTGTCGATGGTTTGGGCAGAGAGAGGAGATTGCACGTTGTGCCGTGAGTCAAATGTTTGCAATAATAAAAAGGCACTCCTTGGCTGCACATTCTGAAAAATGAAATTCTGAGAAAGAAGTAGCTTATGTTTTATTGATATGTATATAAAGAGATATACAATAACATATAAACACGTATATAGTGTACCCAACACAATTCAAAGCTCAGCTGAGAGTTTGCAAAGGTATTGCGACATAATCAGAAAACAAGTAATAGACATCAAGAAACCAATGTTTTCCGAACACAGAAAAACCCTTTGTACAAAATGTTCTAATTTTCTAGCAGACCACAACAATCTGAGGGGGAGCGTCTTCACTGGTACCTCACAGGACGCATGACAGCGCACAGGAGACCGCATGCTCTGTCTCCTTGCATTTCCAATTCATTTCCTCATCAGACTGAGAAGAAAGACTTGTGAAGAGAGAACCGATATCTCCTGCTTCTATTTCACCCCTTCGCAGGTCACACAATCTAGCATCCACTTGCAACCGGAAAATGGCTTCTTTATTTTCATGGAGATAGCTATTATAGAAGCAAAAGTTTCTTCTATTCCCCTTTTATCTGTAGTGTTCTGTTAGCTTTTGTTCACACGGAGAAGCCAGAAAGGATTAGATGACTCAGTACATTAGAGGTTCATAGCAGGGGATGAAAAAAAAAAATGTTGTCTTCCTTTTACTGGAGAGTGACTGACAGGAAGATAAAATTACCAAAATGCTTATCAGAGTACCTCTATAAGCAACAGAAGTAATGGTGCCTGAGAGTTAAAAAAGTTTTTGACGTTTGAGAAATAGCAAAGCACCGAGGGAACGGTGAAGTTTCTATTCTTGCAGGTCCTTTAAAGGTGTAGCAGGTCGAACAAATATCTGACTGAAAACAACCCACACCATTTGATTGTCCTGCTTTGGGACAGGTAGATGGACCTGATCTATAACGATCCAGCTGTGTTTCTTTAATTCCCACAGATCCATGTCTTCCAGCTGTATCCTTCTTCAGTGAGATGCTAACTGAACGAAAGGTTTGGGGTTTTTTCCTGCTGCTGGGATTCTCAGGGTCTCTTTCTTTCATACAGACCGATATTCTAGCACACGCAGGAACTGAGCTCGCAGCTGAGCCTGAATGAGGGCACGTTTTTAGCAGCCCTTTTAGAAACTCTGTATCCTTCAGACCACCACCTTTTTTAGGAAAGACTGCCATCAGTCAGCAAAGCCTCACATTTTTAAGGGTCATTCCTTTAGGAAACATGACTAATTAGCGTTAGACAAAATACTTTGGTTTTCAGTTGAGTTTGACCCTTTTGTTTCTAACATTTGGTCTACGCTATTGGATGCAGTAAAGCTGCTGTTAGATTTGGTTGCACATACACAGGCGTCACACAGGGATGATTAATGGTTTCTGTTCATGTGGCATTGCCAAAACTCCACTTTCCTGTGCAGTGCAGCAGCAAAAAGATGATATATTGCGAGGAGTTCAGAGTTCAGAGAATGCCATCTAAATTAATTACCAGTTTGGAGGGACTGATTCATCAAGCAAACTTGAAATAATTGAATACGTACAGCTTTGCCTAAACAAGACCTACTACAGGAGGATAAATGAATAATCAAACACATATAAATATTTTAACATCGATAAAGCCATCTCAATTAAAAAGTCAATATTTGCATATCTCAACCACACTGTGGCATCATAGGTCGTGACATTTGCTTAAAGTGAGATCTAACTGCAGCCCGAAAGGGTAGGACTATATAGAAAGGGACTGAAAAAAACATCAGCTTAGCATTAACAAAATGGTCGTATAGTTCTGATTGGAGGTAACTCGCAGCTGTTCAGAATGAATGGTTACACAGCAGTGCCCCGTGCGTGTAGGAGCACTGCAAAAAGCAGTGGCTCCCACTGAATTTCAGAGGCATCACGAATGAAACTTCACCCTCCTCCTCAGAAAGCAGCGGGGTGCACGCTTTAAAAGGCCATCCCCATTTTGAGCATTTTAAAAAACACTTTGTATAACAAGGCAGAAAATTCACTGGCAATTCAATGCGGACAAGGGCAAAACTAAAAAACGTCTTTCAAGCTGGACGCCAGAAAAAAAACCCCAAAGCCCAAAACCTTAAAGAGGTAGTTAAAAGCTGAAAGGCTTTCTTTCCTCCAGCTACAACACACTGCTCCAAACTCAGACACATGGAAGACGGTGAGAACACCTTTGC
This sequence comes from Anarhynchus alexandrinus, assembly GCA_008711295.1. Classification (NCBI taxonomy): domain Eukaryota; kingdom Metazoa; phylum Chordata; class Aves; order Charadriiformes; family Charadriidae; genus Anarhynchus; species Anarhynchus alexandrinus. The sequence continues at coordinate 1,217,254 of VUYV01000114.1, forward strand.
TATTATATTCAGTGATTAGCTTTTTTTTCTGAAATAAAGTTTCACATATTCGTGCTAGAGTTTACTTCTTTTTATTTATTAGACTTAAAAATGTCATCTATTTGTACACTGAATAAAAATGATATCTTACATCTGATAACAATCATCAACAATAACTCTAAGATATAAACCCAAATATATCCTTTTGGTACCATGGGAAACCATACATGAACATTCAAGACAATTGAATGTTTATCGGATTTGCTGCTTCACTGCAAAAGAAGATTTTTTTTTTCCCTTTTGTTCAGACACAGAATGTTTTTCACCCTTGTTCATTTAAGTGATCCAGAAAATCTCTTTCTTTTCTCCACTCTCAAAATGGCCCAGGCCATCTAGTGATTCTGTTTCATCAAACCTATTTAATTTAGAGCAGTAGATTTTGTATAGTTCCTTTTAACTCATCGTTGCATATGATTTCCATATATTTTCATTTTAGAGAATAATTTGATCATTCTTTCATGTTATAACTAATTAATATAACTTGCTAAAGTTTCTGGTTTGTGACTTTTTGCATAAAAGTGTGTGTTTCATTTGAAAAAAACATCTACCCTTAGCGTTATAAAGCTACACAGTTAGAAAAGAGAATACTACCACAGTTTTAAATAAAAACTTGCATTGTATTTTAAACGTTAGAGTTGCCAAATCTGGCTGAGTGATTACAGAGGTACGTGGTAGCATTAAAATACTCAGCTGGGAACGTTATATGAATTTAAAGCATAAACCACGTAAACCCCAGCTGTCTAAAAGCAGTCCATTCCAGTGTCCAGATCGAGAGATCCTTGTTAGGATACATCCCCCAGCTGCTGTGTATGGGTCTCACAAACGAGGTGGCACTTGAGCAGTGCAGAATCCAGCACCGTATCTTCTCTTGGCCGTACCGGAGCATTTCCCTTGGCTCCCGTCTCGACACCTATTCATCATCAGAGGGGGTAGCCCTGGCTCACCCCCAACTTGCCTAACTGCTTTCCCAACGCTACTGCTGACTCCTCAGAGATTTAAACCAACCCTTTTTCTCAGGGCTCGATTTTCTATTTTAAAGCATCACATGAGGATGAGGTAGGAGAAGGAGACATAAGCTAAACACAAGCATAACTTTCCACATGTCTGAGTACATAATCTCTTTTTAGACATACAAAACCAAATGGTTACGGAAAAAAATAAAAAGAAGCTCTAAATACAGTTACCTGGATTAGTTTCCCCAATGCTGGAGAGTCTAATTCCCTCCTCCATGTGGTCACGGCTGCTCCAAATCACAGAACTACTCAGTCAGGCACAGTCTCATGTGAGGCGTAGTCCTGTAAACACAATTTTTGCCGTTCCTAGCAGATGGTCACAGGCTTTGTGACGACCTGACCCAACAGTGCCAGGTCCCGGGGCTGGGCTGGACTTGCCATGGCCCCAGCCAGATTTAGCTGTGATAACAGGCAAGCGACCATTGCCTCCCCTGCGTTGTTAATAATTGTTAAAGTATTATCTGGACAGACAGCAAACTCCGAGTTCCATATATACATACACACATATATGATGGGATGTCACCTTTTGCTGACAGCAAGAGTTTGAACGTAACAGAGCACACGATCATAAGCATCAGTAGCCTTTATTCTTTTGCCCAAATGTTCTTAAAATGGCTGATGACGGACACCTTTTAAATAGCATTCAACTCCCTCTGAAAATAATAAAGCTTTGTTTTCCTCTCAAACAATTTTGATGTTTCTAGTAAGCAGTTTGTGCTATGAATTTCCCTTCTGCATCAATTATTCACTGGAATGAAAGAATCTACTGGAGGGAAAGAAAAGAACCCACCTCAGAGTATTCTTGGGCCATCTGCTCGTTCATAGAGATGGCTGTCAAATCACCTTCACTGAAGTACTGAATCGCACAGCAAAAGTGTCATTCATTTTTTTCAAATCTCCACCTGAGATTAGAATGGGGAAATCACAGAGGGTTCATCTGTAGATAACTCATCTCACGGGACTCCTCTAAGTGCACGATTTTCCCTTTCCTTTACCAGCGCTGACGAATAGCACATTTGCTGCCATCGTTGTCCTTGTGACAGTTACATGACTGAAGCGGGTAGTACCATATTAATAATATCAATAGTGCTTTGGCAGTAATTCTTTCAACCATCCAAAATATGGAGAACTGGGCCAGGGCAGGCAAAGTGAAAATTGTTCTTAAAGATTATAGTATGTTGTTCTTTTCATGTGTTTCAAAATAGACAGTTAATAAAGCATACCTCACAACAGCACGAAAACGATTGTGAAGACAGAAAATCTGAGGAAGAACAACTGCTGACAGTATAAAACCATTCAGAACGTCTAAGACAAGGCAACATTATATGAAACACCCTGAGACGATGTCATGGTGTAAACTGGAAGAATGGCATTAAATAAAATGCAGAACAGACAAGAACAAGGCGAGGAATGCTTGCAGAACCATTTCAACCGTTTAAACACATTAAATTAGATGAAGCAATTGCCTATGGCGCCTAAAACAAAATGATACTTTCATAAAAATCAATGAGTGTTACCCACTGAGTAAGAACAGGATTCCACTAAATGGTCAAATTCCTATCTGAATTATAATTCTGTAAAAGTGAAGTAACCCTAATAACCCAAATGACCCCAATTACTGTGACTACATATATATAATTGAGTAGTAACTGACTGTAGATATTCAATTAGCGATGACAGCTAATTGAAGATATCACCCAGCATACAGCAAGAGTTAAAATAAAATTAGTCAGATGTTACTGGGAACAGATAAGGGACTGATATGAATGCACTAGTTTAATTCATTTCATGGGCCAAATCCATCCATTACTATAACTGAAAAGAGAATTACATAGGGTATGAATTTATTTTTGTTTTTGCTGTTGTTTCTTGAATTCCAAGAGCGTGGGTATTGCTGCCATTCTTAAGGAGGCCTGTTGATAAATACATTAGCTTGCACAACGTAATCGACAGGGGGAAGCCAGAAGAGGAAGAGTTCAAGGAAACCTTCCCACCCCAAAAATGAATTTCTCAGCTCCCCACTACCAACAGTCAAATTTATCGTTTTGTCCTATTCGGTGTTGCTCGTTTGATTGCCATTCTTCTTTTCTGTTATGGGTTGGAGAACCCGTAAGTGCATTCTGGACCTAATGCATCACATTCCAGTAACTCAGTCACGCAGCCATTTACCATTTCACAGCCTGCATTGGCATCAAAATTCCATTCTTATTTCTGTGACAGAGACTGTAACGAGAATAGGATTGGTAAACCAGGAAACTGTTATGACGGTGATTGTAATAGGGAAGGGGGGAAAAAAATGTAATTTTCCCCTATTCTTGTAACTCTAAAGATTACACTTGTGCTCCTTGAATGATATGCAAAGAAATCAGTGATGTTGGTAAGAAGTCGAAATGTCTGAGAATAGTAATTTATAAAGATATTAGACTCCTCTTGAACATATATACATATGTAATCAAACTGACTTTTAATTAGCATACTATATCAGCATTCACATACAGTCAAAGTGTTAGTACTGTTAAATTTTTTCCAATGCAAATTCAAAGCAAAGCATCATCTGTGAAACTGCTGCAGTGGAGCAGAAACAGGTTGGGTATTTTTTTCCCCAGTGCAATTTTCTGCCTTAATGGACAAGCACACATTAAAAGCTGGTTCATAGCATTCCAAGATTCTTGGTAATATTGTAAGATTTATTAAAGATGATGTGGTATTTCTTGCACCTTTTGTTCCAACTTTAACAGAAATTATTTTCAGCCAAACAAGTAATTGGATATTATCTCTATCCTGTGGCGCTCCACTTGGACTAATGTACTGAGACAACACACCAACAAAAATCAACTTCTAAGAGAATCAAAGAAGGATATATGATAGACAGCTTTGTTACAAGTTGGACCACCTCACGTAGCAATGAGTTTTACCTCTGTTAATGAACAATAAATGAACATTTTTCATTGAGCACATCTGATTTCCTTAGTGGTTCTTGCTCACTTTTTCAGTTTATAGAACTCCACACACTGCAGTTCCTCACCTGAAACGCAGCAGTGAAGCAAATCAAGCACGACTGGGTAAGTGTCTTCTAAATTTAACAAACAGATCATGAACATTTGAATTACCAGCAAAGCAGCAGCATTCATTTATAGTGAAGTTAGGAACATCCATTCTCCACTGGGTAATTAGCAGTATGAGTATCACAGAGGTGTCAGCTGTTTATAAACTTTAAAAAAAGCAACTACTCCTGCAAGTATCTACCATAGAATCATAGAATGGTTTAGGTTGGAAAGGACCTTGAAGATCATCGAGTTCCAAACCCCCTGCCATAGGCAGGGACACCTCCCACTAGACCAGGTTGCCCAAGGCCACGTCCAGCCTGGCCTTGAACACCTCCAGGGATGGGGCCTCAACAACCTCTCTGGGCAACCTGTGCCAGTGCCTCACCACCCTCAAAGTGAAAAACTTCTTCCTAATGTTNGCCATTCCCCCTCGTCCTATCACTACATGCCCGAGTAAAAAGTCCTTCCCCAGCTCTCCTGTAGGCCCCGTTTAGGTACTGGAAGGCCGCAATAAGATCTCCCCGGAGCCTTCTCTTCTTCAGGCTGAACAGCCCCAACTCTTTCAGCCTGATAGGCTGATGAAATACTTGGTTCTGCAGTATCACAAATTGGAAGGAGATTAATTATACCTTTTTGGGGGCTTTTTTTTGGTAAAAATTGAAATAATCCATCAGATATCACTTAAAGCTACAAAAAACTATTATATGAACTACTTGCACCTTTGCTTTTTTCAGAGTCACAATTCATAAATGCATAATCCTACTTGCCACAACAGAAGAAAAAAAAAGTAAATAAATATGTAAATAAAAAAATGTAAACCCTGAATAATCCTCAGATTATTTTTTTGGTCTCCTGTCACCTCCCCACAATTGCCCAGAGCAATTAATGGTGAACGTGGCACCTGTAATGAGCGTGAGAGAAAACAGAATGGACTTGACCAACAAGGTGGTGGTATTTTGGAAATTACAATACAGCACCAGGGAAACCTTGAAACTGTTCTAAACTGTTTTTAAGACGGATGATCACATTTTAACCCTCCTTGTCTTTTCCTCCTTCCTTCCTCAGATATATTCGCTAGAGCCTTTCCCAAAGTCTAGACAGAGAGTATGCCATATTTCATTCCAATATCTATCATAAAAACGAACATATTTTTGATTCTATTATACATTATGATCTGTTATGTGTACAACATGAAAGTCTTTTAGGATATATTTTCTCTCTGTTGAAGTTATGTATTACCTCTCTTAACCTTAGTAAAGTTATATGCATGTATCTGAGAGCAAATCAGAATATATGACTTTGGAAGCTCTGTAATTAGAAAATTACAGTATTTTTAAAACCCAGAGGCACCATAATTAATTACTGTTCTGTATATCTTTGAAAGTTTTATTAATTTTTTGGTTAAAAGTGAAAAAAGTCATGTTTTTTTACCACTTCAAAGCTTTGTGAGAGTATCTTAACTTTTTAAATAATTAGTTATCTCGCCCAGGAATGACAAATTTTTCTAGGGCAAACACACTTTGTGCAGAAGTATGACGAAAGCCATGTTGTACCTCGCACATTTCAGCGCACACGGTGGGGGGAGCAAGGAGTGTGGGGGCAAGACATTTGAAATAAAGTATTTTTGGCGTGGAAGATCAGTAACATTTTGCACCACTTTCTTATTCTGAAATAATATTTTCATGATACAATGCTAGTGAAGTTAATAACTGGTTTATTATATCTGGATGTTGTTTGATTTTTGCTACAGTTTTCATTACTCTGTCATTTTCCCACATTTATAGGAAAACATTGGCCTCGCAGAAGCCATCCTGAAATCTGAATTGTACTAAAACGAGAAGCAAGCAGAAAACTGAGCGTCAGAAAGGAGGCTTCTTACCCTTCTCTGTGTGGAGTTATTCTATTCTAATGGCTTTCATTAACAAGACAACTTTTCATTGAGCGGAACAAGTAACAGACTGATGAAGATAGATCATCAGAAGACTTCTGTATCTTCACAAATGCCGTTTCACACTAAGTCTGTCAATTTTGCGCTCTGCCATTATTTAAATCTAAAAAGAATATGCGATGAGCACTTACTGGTTTTGTGAATGATCTCAAAAGTTGAAACGCTAAGAGCCAGACATCTATATCCATAACACTGCAGGCAGTGCTTTGGAGTCGTGAAGGACTGTAGTATCTTGCCACATCTACTGACAGGGTAATGGAGAAGACAGAATAAGATAATTCATATATTATCACTAAAGCTTGTCTCCAGAACAAGATTCACTAAAGCTGGAATGTATTATTTATGCTATTTTTGTAGATTATGGGTCAGGGCTTTCCTATTATATTACAAGCAGTTTAGAGAGATGCATGATACGCTCCGAAAAGAAATAAAACTGTCAGACCAGTTGCTTCTAAGGCTTTTTGACCAATATCAGACATCAAGTTTGCAAATACTGCTCCTCTAAATATAATTTCTTTTTTAGTATGCTGTGCAATCAAATAAACACTGGCTTCGCTTCTTCTCTTCTCAAGACAGAAAACTGAAACATCAGAAATTTTAAATCAGAAGTCTTTTAGGTTTATGCTGGCATTTTCATAATCACCTCTCTGTATCTTAATATGTCACCGCAAGGGGCAATTTTTCACCTACTACACCCCACCTACACTATTTTAACATGTCTCCCTTTCACACGCTTTATACTCCTCAGCCTTGTACATTCGCATCACAGATATATGCTAATGCATTCAACAGTTTATCCAGCCCACTGTTCCACTCTGCAAGACTATTAGAGAGCCGCTCTCCTTATTTGCCTGCATTTTATCCAAATCTCTTCTAACACATATTCAGGGGTTAATGTCGACAGCATTGCTAAATGTAATTGGTACTTAGTGAACTATACAAATCTACTATTAGGTAGGAGTAATAATGCAAGTAGAATGCTCTTGTTTACCTAGACTTAAATTCTAATTATTCATTAAATAAGGAATAACCCTTAAGTTTCCAATAAAAAATAGAACATATAATAATTAATTGCATTCAAAATACTAGAAATTTCCTTTTCCTAGCTTTCTTCGGTGGTGGTGGTGGGGGATTTACTTTTCCATTGAAATAGGAAAACAAAACTGTTTCTCTCTAAGCTTCTGGTAGTTTAGAGCTATTAGAAATATGATACTACTTTTTTCCAACCTTGCTTTTCTGGAACCTTCCGGTTTGTTATTTTTGCATGATTTTGACCTTACATTTTCATCTGCGTACATGTAACTGCGGTGTAGATTAGGTCAGCTTCTGTCCTGCAAGAAGCCACAGAATCACAGAATGGTCAGGGTTGGAAGGAACCTCTGGAGATCATCTAGTCCACCCCCCCCCACCAGAGCAGGGTCACCTACAGCATCATCTTTGACAGATGATTTCTATGTAGGACCAATGGTAAGGAGAAAGTCCTTTCCCCCCTGCCGGATCTTCTGTTACTGGTTATAACTTATACGAACCTGCTGGAGAACCTGGGAACTGCTGGAGAGTCCAGCGTAGGGCAACTAAGATGACTGAGGGATTGGAGCATCTCCCTTATGAGGAGAGGCTGAGAGAGCTGGGACTCTTTAGCCTGGAGAAGAGAAGGCTGAGGGGAGACCTTATTATGGCGTACAAGTATCTAAAGGGTGGGTTGAAGGAGGATGGAGCCAGACTTTTTTCAGTGGTTCCCAGTGACAGGATGTGGGGCAAGGGGCACAAGTTGGAACATAGGAGGTTCTGTTCAAATATACGGAAAAACTTCTTTACAGTTCGGGTGCCAGAGCAGTGGCACAGGCTGCCCAGGGAGGTGGTGGAGTCCCCCCTTCTCTGGAGATTTTCAAGACTTGCCTGGATGCAGTCCTGAGTAATGTGCTCTGGGCAATCCTGCTTTGGCAGGGGAGTTGGACTAGATGATCTCTAGAGGTCCCTTCCAACTCCGAAAATTCCGTGATTCCGTGAACCCTCCAATAAAGGTTATAATTTTCTTCACACATCCAGAAACACTATTCTCAAGTCACCTCATACAAATAACAGCGTAAAAACACAAGCATAGGACACCACCCTCCTTCTTGCAAAGGTTATATGGGCTGTGCCAGCTGTGCTGGAAGCTATACTGGCAGAACCCAAAAGTCCAGAGAACACCACAGTTCTGTCTTTCTCACGGGACACGCAGACTGCTAGTTGTGCCAAGGGAGCTTGCAAGCATCACGAACTCTAGCTGCTTTTCTCAAAGCAGTTGCAAGCTTCTCCAGACACATTTCACATAGCTTAAGACTTCAACAAGAATTCGCAAACAAGTGTTGAGATACAGAGGTAAAAAACCCTAAGATAGTAAGGGCAAAATTTTACAGACTTTGCTCTGTTGGTTAAAGCTCCTCATCTACAAATATATTGTGAATGTAAGAAACTCCCCCCTGCAAAAAAGAGATGTTTATTACTAAAAAAAAATGTTTTATATAGAGAAATTTACCTTTTCTGATGCAGAGACATTTTGTTGGAAGATTCCCAGTTGACCATAATCTCTTCTAGCCTCCACTCACCTGCGTGAAGAAAATTAGTAGATGGTCAAAGAAAAGCTTGTTAGTTAACAAGCTTAACTTCTAAAAATGAGTAACATGGCCTCCTTGCAAATAATTTAGAGTAAGATTTAAGAATGTTTTTTGAGGCAAGGCATGAAAAAGAAAAATTACTTATAGTTATTCAGATTGTGTCTAATATTGATTGCAGTTGGGAGCACAAATGGGACAAGTGTTATTTCAGAAAAGCCTGCAGGGCAAAACCAGTGGGATATTCAGAAAACTACGTAGGGGAAGAAAATTTTATATGTTTGCTGTTTAGAGTCCTGAGTAACAATAAGATATTTCTTGTGTAGAAGAGATGAACCAGGATAGTCATAAGAACAGCCTTCTGAAAAAAACTTTCACTAAAAAAAAAAAAAACAACAAAAAGAAAGAAAAATCCAGATATTTTCCCTTTATTACGGGTATTATTTCAATATCTGTTTTGCACGCTGGTTTTGGTTAGAGAGATAAATATCCTGCGAGTTTATAGGCTTTAGAAGGAGCCAGACAATATCCTCAGGTGGTTCTAAAGAATATATAGCAGCTCAATCAACAGTATTTTTCTCCTAGCATACTAAGTAAACATAAAAATTTATCCAAATAGACAGAGATACAAACTCATCTTCTGAGAATGAAGCTTTTAGTTGACAAGGAACAAAGAAACTTTTCAAGTACTTACTACTTTAGCTTCTCTCTGAAGGATATTGGTTTATCAGAAAATACCCACAAGGTATTTTTAATGAGCTACTCAAAAGATTTTTGTGCAAGAAAAGTTTAATACAACAGCAATTTGTCTTCATAATTTACATCTGTTTTCTATATACTCAGGCTGAATTCACTTAAATATTTATTCAGCTTTTATGTTTCCTTTTGGCCAGAAATAAAGTGGGTTAAACTTACATAAAACGCAACTTTACTCAAAATCTGCGTGTAAACTGTATGTAATTCTCTTTTTCCGATATCTGTTCACAAACAGTTCCCCCAACTTAGAGTTACTGTGAGGTAGCACATAAAAAAATAAATAAATAAAAAATAAAAACAATAAACGGCATTGAGACAGAAGGAGAACAACTGCGGTACAAAAATCAGCCCAGAAGAGACATTCCTGGCTCCCAAGACACTGTTCAGCTGATTCTCAAAGAAAACACTTAAATTTTTAATATTAATGCAGATGCAAAAATTGGGCCATCTGGAATAAAAGCAGTAAGTTTCTCAACCCTTGGTTGCGACTGCTTTTTATCATATGCCATATGGAAACAATTATTCAAACCTCATGCCACAAAACACTTGATATTTCAGTCATCTTTGTATTCTATAAAATACAGGTGTTTTAACATTCGGAATGTCCTGTACGTCCAGTAATGCATAAGTACATTCACACTTCAGTGAAAGGTGAAATGGGAATGTGGTCTGTGTACACCTAAAGAAGCAGCTGAAATCCAAAGCACTCAAAAATACTACGTACCATGATCTTGTAAACTTTCTATTTATTTTTTTTTCCTTATAGAAATGTCATAAAGTTTTGATACAGAACAGAAGAGTTAGTATTTGTTCTGAGCTACCACGATAAGCACACAACGATGAAATGTGAAAGTACTGCAATTACTTGATGTACTTCAATTTAAAAAAGCCGCATTTCATGAACAGATAGCAGTATTGTTAGAAAAAAAAAAAGAAGTAAAGGAATGTAGAGAATATTCAACTACTATTATTAATTACTTATATTAAAGAAGCTCCTCGACTCATGCCCCACACTCTGGCAAAAAAAATTACAGCCATCAGCATGATTCTGTGTTCAGCCTCCCCTCTCGTATTGGCCCCAAATGAAAACATCGTTTGCTGCGAGACCATGATGTAACATAAAAACACAAGTCCATAAAATTTTCTTCTAAAAGTAGGTTAATCATGTTTTAAGCTGTACCAGAGTACAAAGAACACTAAAAAGATGTGATTTTTTTTTTTCCACTATATAGGTGAAAAAATAAAAATAAAGATATTGACCAACATGGAAGCTTTCTATTTTATCCTGTTCTTTTTGCCAAAAAAGTTGAGAAAAGACAGCCGTACAATACTGAGACAATTCAACATCGTGGTATTGCTCCGGATGGACTGAGTCTTCTCAATTGGCTAAAATACCACACAACATTTCAGAAAACCATAGGAGACAGCTAACTTGTTTCTGCTTTAAGCTAAGACTAATTCATAAGATCCTGACCAAAATAAAAAGAGAAACTTTGCCTAAGTACTGTTTGAAAAAAAGCTCCTTCAGGTGAGGAAGGAATTTTCTGCACATACCAAAAAAAAGTATCAAAGCCCATAGTGGTAGAAAAATATTTTTGGAACCATTATTTATTAATCCATAAAATAAATGTTAAGCAAAATTACCAAGCTCTAAAAATTAAGGGAAAAAACCCAAATCATGATGATGCATTAAGCCTCGTGTATATGCCTGATAATTTAATTACGATAGATTGAAGGAGTTCCTCAGACTAAAAGAAAACAAAAGTCGCACAGATAAATTGCTAGCGGGTTAACATCTATAAACATGTTTAGAATTTATGATATAGCCCCATTCAGCTTCAAGTTTGCCCAAGGGAAATTGCTGAAATTTTGCAGCTTGAAGAGAAGATAACAATTTTCCATGCATGCGCACTGTGAAATCTTCAAAGATAAAGTGTTGGTTTTGCTTTAAGCTTTACTTGGCGTTTTGGAATTTAAAAGACAAAAAGTAATTTGTCTTTAAAATTCAGCAATCCATAAACCCGAATGCCCTAATGTTTGTCACGTTAAATGGAAAAAAGTCTCCAGTGCAGTTTTCAATACAACTTGCAATAACCGTCAATCAGCAGGATTAGTTTTACATTCAGTATTATCTTAGGAAACTAATAAAGTTCAATTAACATTCTTAAACTGTTCCAGCTAGAAATGGTAACATTACTGAGGTATAATCAAGATGCATGGTTTAATAAAGAACCAACAGTAAATGTAGTTTTGTTTGCTTTCTTAACAAAGTATATTGTTTTAATAATTTATCCTCTGGAGTTTTACAAATTTAGAAAATTTGGATGTCATAGAAAGCAGAAATAAAATTAATCTTAATATACCGGATTCTTTTAGTAAATAGAAACAATCAGAAAGGGGCCAGCTCATCCTGTATTTTTGGTCTCATGAAGTCCTCAGTGTTTCATTTGAGTAGCACGCAGCTGAAAATATTGCTAAGATTCTACAGTCTAACACATACCTTGTCATTATAAACAATGACTACATTTGCATTTGATATCAGGCAAAATATTTGAAACTTCTTAAAACTGCAAAAAAGGTGATTATATGCAAACAGATCACGTATTCTAGAGAAAAAAAGTACTAGGGAGTATAAGAACATCATCTAAGGTAGAGGACTAGCAACATTTGCATACGTAGACATGTTAGAAATCGTTTGTTTGCCAAGAAGCTGATTATCATGAAGAATTAAATGAAATGAACCTAGTGCTGATTGTTGAAATACTCCAATTATGTGATAAAAATACCCCGGAAAAGCAGATCTGTAATGAAACACTTTAAAAAAAAAAAGATATACTGATAGAAAAAGATTAGAGACTGCACAAGAAACCGTATTTGACCATTTGTTTGATATTAGATAATGAATGTCAAAGGATCAAAGATTCCAAAAGGTTTTTAATGTGATTATAAAAGATCTGCCTTAAATGCCACTGAAAAACGGCAATTTCAAACTGCTCATCAACAACACCTGATTGTTAAGGGGTTTGCAGATATGTAAAAGCTCCACCTGTGTGCCTACACATAAATATGAGCATCCAAATATAAACTTTTGCAGTCTGCCCAGAAGCTGACATTTGATATTTAGACCACCAGACTTAATCTTGAAAAAATGACTACATACGTGTAATCCAGATACATTTACTTACATAAAACAATTTTCTTAAACTAAATAAAATAATAAATTAAATGAAATATCCAGAAATTACTAATAGAGATATCAATTTCACCTCTGGAGAGATGCTAACATATTTATGGCATTTAAAATACAACTGACTGTGCACTCAAGTACCCCAAACAAAGCTCATCAAACTGCTCTATTGATTTTTGTCTCATCTTCACATAAGGCTTGCTTCAGGGACTTTGTTCCACATCATTAAAAATTATTGGGCACTATTACACTGTTTTCATCTCCATGTTTATCAACCAGCAGTTCCACCTACCTGGGATCAATACCCCGGTTTCAATTAAATCTTGAAGTACCTTAGATTTGAAGTAATCTGAGTTGGGTATCTAAGCGATCTAGTTGGCTACTTCAACCTTCTAGTTGAAGTACCCAACTAGAACTGGATGCCGGTCACCCCTATCTGCATTCCTGGTCCAAATCTGATGAAAACAGCATTACTTAGAATGTCATCCTTGCAGTGCTCATTCACACCGATGAAGCCAAGAACAGACGATATTTCTTAACTCAGGCTAGTGACCTAACTTTGCTTCTTCTGACCCGTGAGGTGGCTTAGTAAGGTGCACCAGACAATTCTTTTAGTGACCTATCTGTAGGTTTTCCAACATCAGCAACTACTTCTTTTCGCTGCCTTGCATTGCATGTACCTTTGTCTTATTTTGTCCTTTCCTGACCCTTTCAACTTCCGATAAAGAAACACTACGCTATTTTCCTTGTTTCTTCCAACAGGGGCCTCACCTGCTTTTGCTTCTTTTCCTACCCATCCATAACATCTCGACTAAACATACCTCACTCACCAGCTCTGGGATATGATCGTTTTATCACCCTAGCACCTCTCTGACCCCAGTGTATCTACACAGAGAATTAATCACGTCTAAAACTGGCTCCCACCTCTAATGCGGACAAAGCCCTCGCCCTGGATAAAGTTACAGAGAAAAGCCCTTCTGCTGCAAATCCAAAGCGGATGGAGCACCGCTGTTCTACCCTTATTTTAACTCATAGTTTATAAGTTGGAGACATCTACCAGGTCATCTCTCTCAGGCATTTTGTAACAGCAGACCAAGAAGCCTTTTATATAGTTGCATTTAATACCTGCATTACTTTTGAGATACAGTGCTTTTATGATCAGTAGAATACAATTCACGGTGAATACAACATTTGAAACGGAAAAATTCAGAGTCCAGGAGTTAACTCATAGACAAAACACAACTTTCCACCTAGAGCCGAGTAGTTTGCTGGACTTAACTATGAGAGCCAAACTAACTAACTTCGCTTTACATACCATTTTGCCTGCCAGCTACAAATGGCTTACCTGAGTTTTGTTCGTAGCCACAAAACGTTCGCACTGGATTTGAGACTACGTATTAACATGTATCGCCTTGACTGGCTGAGACTTTCCTGTGTGACTGAGGTCTCACCTTAGGAAGGACTGCTTCTTTCGCTTCATTTCTCAATGCAGACAGACTGCAGCAGGAATAAGCTATCTTGCCCGATTCTCTTCTCATAGTACATAGCACAGTCTATTCTATTTCCTCCATTATTTAAAACTTTTGCTGTTGTGCACTGTCTTTTGCTTATACGAGCGTAACAACTTTAAAAGGAGGAACGTGGACGTGTAAAAGCAGAGTGGCATCACTAGAGAGAGGCAGCGTAGCCCTACTTTCAGTTCCACCGTACGTGTCACACAGCGAGCGCACAAGATGACAAAGGACTTGAAGCCTGACCTGTTTTCACAGATATATTGATCATGATAAAAATCAGATTCATCTGAGCATATTTTAAAATTTTAGGTCCTATATGCACATCAAAACAAACCTGGAAGGCTTCTCGGAGCGCTACATAACATTTTTAAATTATATCATGCTGCTTTGTCCATAAAAATCTTTTCAGGGATTCATTGCTAAGTTATGTAATCCCCTTAGCTATACAGCCTAATTATTTTTTTCTTTGTAAATGAATACTAGCTCTGCCAAATTCTCTTGGAAAAAAAAACCAGTAAGTTTCATAGATATTGGCAAAGAAAAACTAGAATAATTTTTTGCCCAGATTGAGCTGCCACTATGTATCTTGCCATTAGGAAGACTCTGAAGGAGACAACAAAAGGGATTGGGAGGAGAAAAGCAAAATAAATATCGAAACAATTATATCCTATAAGAAATATGTGGGTTTTTTTTCTTATCAGAAGAGCTATTTGAATTGTAATGAGCTTTCTGTATAGTTATTTTTACTAAAGGTAGCATGCCTGTTTCTTCTCATTGCCATTAAGAGGCGAACACTGGAATTGAGGATTATCTTAAACTTCTACTGAGCTGCTAAGCATTGGAGACATTTAATATCTTTCACAAGTTGTTTGGTGTCTTACTGGGTTAAGCCCTATCCAGGAATTAGCCATTATATAGGTGTCAAATCGCAGCACAATATAACGCCTGCGTCTGGCCTGCCCAACCGCGGTTATGGCTTTCAAAGCTCACACTAGGTTTTGCATGAGTTTGCATTGTGTCTCAGTGGTCCACAGCATTTTTAATGTAAGATATCAGAAGAATAGCAAAACTTAGAACCCTCCCCTTAGTTCCATACACATCATGAAAGAAAACAAGTAAGAAAATACCGATTTTACTGAGTTTACCATCATCAGAAGTGTGTGCATACACCATAAAAATACTGTTCTGTGCATATGCATATATTATACCTTTTGTACCTGGCAGTACAACGATTAGGGTCATAAAAGCAACTGTCGTAATACAGCATACCCCGCAATGGCTCATACACAAGCTGTCACTACTTGCTTTATTTGTGAAGTTAATGTTGGCCAGAACCCTGGCAATATTCATTTGCTTATTCGAAAAGTGTAATACGATTTTTAACTTATGTGCCAACTTACCGGGAACAACGGAACTTTTCTTCTCGAGGGCGTCCTCCCCAATAACGTAACACTTCTCAATAAAGCAGCGCAAGGTGACTCGTGGGAATACGGCAGTGACTCAGGCCGCCGCTGCTGTTTTGCTCCGTTTGCATCTGGAAAGTTACGCTGCCTTGATGGAAACACAAAGCGGGGGGGGGGGGGAAATCAGAGCAAACTTCAGCACAGTCATTACATCTGGATCCCTGCCACATCAGCAATACTGGTATGTCATCAGTGAAGTACAGCGAATGAAGTCATCACCGTTGGCATCCCACCTTAGTTTCAGGGAGGAAACAGACCGTGATTCATTTTCTCTGGGTTTTGTTCCGTTCTTTATTCTTTCTTTATTCATTCCTTTGTTCTGCACTTAGCTGCAACCTGGAAGCTGACATAGCAATGGACGCTAAAGTGGTAGGAAAATACCAACTCTTTTCATAAAATACTGTCAACATTCCTGCCACTTTTCACCAATTCTGGGTTTTCTGTTTGTTTGGGGGTTTGTGTTTTTTTTCTTTTCTTTCCTTACGTGCGAAGGGAAGACAATAACTTTGGCTAGAACCGCTATATTAGTTTTAAGTATTCAGAAAGTTTTTGGTTTTTTTCTATTTTAAAATCAAGCAGCAATCTTCATTCCTTCCCTCTAATATTGAAATTAAAAAGCCTAGCACTTACAAATACATAATTCAAAGAAGAGATTGCTAACAAAATGTAGAATAAAGGAATTTCTGTCGCTAGTGCAGTTTTTGGTCCAACTTGATGGGGGCCAAAACTCATCACAGGAGAGTGTGTTCAGTGACAGACAGAATGAGGCAATGTTTCTTTTTTCTCCCTCTACCCCAAATGCCTTTGAAATGAGTATGTAGTATCTATCCTATTTGAATTAAGCTGATGCCTTGATAATCAAAAGCATTCTCATAACTGATACAAACAGATCAGACAAAAGATTGATCTTGCACAGAGACTCTCTTACCCTGGCACATAATTAAAGAAGCTCGCGGTGAAACTGGAAGGCCCCCTCCGCTTCTCCTGATGCTGTCTTCTTCTGATTAACCATTGTTATTCTTTGGCAAAAAAAGCTATAGTGGTACCCAAGCATTATCAACCCAGCAGCTCTCGCAAGCATTATAGGCATTCAAAATGTAGGTCAACTTCTCTGATACTCAAGAACTGCACGTTATGCAATAGGGTTTTTATTATGTCATTGTCTGCTCTTATTATTGCAGCAAATGAATTATTTAGCACACAATTTATGCAAACTGGTACTGAAAAATTAATTACAGAAGACTAAAGTGTTTTCTTTCAGGGTATCTCAATGTACAGGAGAGAGAATTGAAACAAGAGGACAAACATAACACAGTATCATCCACAAAGTGCAAACAAAACACAGGACTAATATCAACATTAGAAGAGTCATGACTTTCGTAGTCTGCAAAGCTACAGGTTTACTAAAGTCTTAATTTCACCAGAGTTGATAGTTTGTTTCTAAAGCAAATTTTTATTCAAGTTTTCCATTGTTTATCTTAAAAGGTACCTATCAATGTACAGTGATAAATGTGAAAAGGGCACTGAAGCAGTTCTGAATTCTGCATTGTATTATTTGCTGTCTTTAGCTACACTTGTTTCAAGATAGAAAAAAAAATAAAAAAAAACCAGACCAAGCTCAACAGCATTATATCTTGCAGTAAACATATTTATTTTCACACATATTCCAAGTAAACTCTTAGAAATAAGAGGCCTGGAAGACCTAGAAATGTAAACCTTAAGTCTGCTTAGCAGTCTTGTTCCAAAGTTTTTTCACCCAATAATTAGTATTTCAGTAACACATTCTTTGTGTTGAGTTCTCAATCCCTTCCTCTGTGTCTTCAAATTGAACTGCTTGGAGAACAGTAGGAAAGGAATATCTAATAGTCACACTTGACACTGCTGTATTTTTGGGAAGTCACGGTTTAGCAGTATTGTAAAGCAGGACTGGTACTGGTCACGATTTTATCTGGTCACATATTCCTTAACAAGTGGAAACATCCAAGTATTTGGAATAGTTTCTTGTCATTTCAGATTTCAAAATGAAATAATTGTTTAGGGGATTATTTTCAGTTTATCAATGAAACTGATTTAGGAGTACTGAAAATACAGAATTTGCATTACGAAATGTGTAGCAAGTGATCCGAGTTATATAAAATGTGAATTGAATGACATCAAACTTGAAAACATCTGGTTATTTTCAGCTGACGATGGTAAAATTTAGAGGGAGAAACACTAATCTGCCAATAAATTAAGAGAAAATCAGAATGGGTGTTTCCTATAATATTATCACTGAGCTCATCCTATGGTGTGAGATAAGAAAATACACTCTGAATATGTCACTATTTGATCTTGAAGGGTGTGTAACAGACCATTTCAATTATTCTCCCTTATCTGACAAAAGTATTCAAAAATTGCAAGAGATTTTTCAATTTGTCTCAAATGCATGGAAATGCTGAAGCATGTCCCCACACGATGGGTTTGTCTCTATGCTACAGTTGAAAATAGCTCTTTTTCTCTCTCACAGTGATTACGTCCTTTAAGAATGATAAATTTGAGGAGATGTAAATACACTCAACAGTGACTGAAAATAACATATTTCTTCCTCAGTCTAAGAGTTTGATTTATACTCAGACTTAAAATTAAACCTTATATACATCAAAATTTGTAAACATAATAAACATTAAACAATAACTTATCTGAAAGAATTAATGATGAATTAGTTGGTCAGATGTGTAACTTCTACAAAAAAGAAGAACAAATAGCAGATAATATGGAAGAAGTTATTATTCACTGTTATACATCAGCTTTCAAATACATGATGTCACTTATTAATTTTGGCAAACAAAACTATCTTGGATTCTGCCACTCTTAAAATAAAATGGGTCATTCCTCAGGAAACTGTAATCTTTAATGAAGATTTTAAACTTGACAAAAATCTAAATAGAATGAGAATTACTGTAAAAGAAATATGAATACCAGGAAATTTGATGAATGCCCATGCTTCACATTGCAAAATAATTTAATGTTCTTCCTTCTAATCCTCGTGTCTTGGTTTCTCAAAGTTTGTGCAATTAATTATGAACAGTCTGCCCCAAATGCCCACATACAGTTGTTGAATAATCATTCTTGGATAATTTACAATATTTTACTACTACATTTACTAAGACTGAGCTTTGACCCAAAATTATTCTCTATTGTTCATTTAAAAGAATTATTTATGTTGACTTCAAAAACCTGAAAAGATATAGAAGCGTATTAAAATTTGTAACTATGATTTCAAAATAAACAGATACTTATGACAAATAAACTGCATTTTAGAACAGGAAATTGTATTCAAGAGAAAAATGCAATTATTTTCTGAGGGAAACAAGAACTATCTTAAGCCTCCCTTGGAAGAAAGCACTGTCCCTTAAACCTTATCTGTTTTCAGGATTCTGCTTCTGTGCATGACGGAAGAACTGCCGTTGTCAGGACTGAACACTGAAAAGAGACTTAACTTTGGAAAAGAGCTGGCTTAATTAACGTTCAAAATATTTACCTCTTTCCCTAGTTTACTGCTTATTATAGGAACAATATTTCTCTGTGTTTTCAGGATAAATACACCAACATCTTTTGAGCAGGAACGTATCTGGTAGAAACGCATAACACCACAATTTATTTGAATTGCCTGCCATTCAGTGATCAAACCAAGGAAGCGCTCCTCCAGCTCCTCATCAACTGCACAAGACTCCAAATATCGGGTTTTCACTGGGGTCACGACTTATCTTCCACGCTCACTTACAGAGCCGCTATACTATTTCTCTTGTGAAGGAACTTAAAGAAAGGTAGGCAGTGGTGTTCAGCCGCTACCCTTTGCCTGTTTGTCATGGCTCCTCGCGTGCGGTGAATTCAGCTACGCATTTATTGTGAAATATGAGAGTCTTCTACACTTCTGCTCCCAGGCATCTTTTAATAGCTGCAGTGTTCGTCTGGAGAGAGATTATGCCATAAACTGTCCTCTCTTCTCCCCTTAACCATATTATTGTTTAACATACACTTTTCAACCTTAACCTACCCTACCCATGAAGTTTGGTTTAATTTTAAAGATATAAATGAGCTCTTAAGAAATAATTGTATTACAAGAGAAGAGAGATTTAATTTTAAGAGTTAGGCTCAAAATAACTCTTATGAACAAAATCAAACTCTCACTATCTCTAAACATTGTGTTGTTCTAAGATTGGACTGGCAACACAGAACTCTTATTTTTGTTCCATATATTGTCGTTGGCTCCATCAGACATAGCTTATACTAACGAAGTGGCTGAAATAAAGGAATAGATTACCATTCCTCTGTTCTACAGAAGCACTGTGAAGCTTCACCGATTGATACATTTTCCATTTTTTTCCAATGACAGTTTCCCTGCATCTTTGCTCATAGAGCTTTATTCATTATTTACCTTCGTTACTATTCTTCTATGACAAGTTTTAGGGCCATTTATAGGTATCTTTAAGTGGAAATCTTTCAATGCTTGCATTTTAAATGCTGTAAATAAATAAAAACATACAGATTTTTTTTCCAGTGGCAAAGTTAGTAAGTATATTTTATAGTTCATATTTTTGTTAATATTCTGCAGTGCAGTAATTACAGTTCTGTAGTCTATAATTATACCTACAGCCATTCTGAGGAGTTGGACTTTATTTTGGAGACATTTAAGAGACAATGTACAAAATGTTAAACCTCATAAATAAATATGGAAGTATGGAAAAGAAGGTTTTTCCATATGGGGAGAATATCCTATAATGTAAAGGGTTTTTTTTTTGGNTGGGGGGGGGGGGAATTAGGGTGAGTGGTGTCTAATTTTTCCCATCATTTGCTTCTCCTTCAGATGTTCCCATTAATTGGTGTCTGCTTTACAGTAGATGCTCTGATAGATGTCTTTTGTAAACCCTAATTATCTAGAAGTTAGTCCTCCAGGAACAAAACTATTTCAGTGGAGTTGTCATTTATCTGTCTATTTTTAAGATACTGCTGCTTAAGAGATTTTTGTTTTGTTTTGTTTTTAAAGGGGGTTGTTCATTAAAAAAACAAACAAAAAACCCCCAAACAAACAAAAAACCCCCAAAACAAAACAAACCCAAAAACAAAACAAAAAAACCCCCCACAACAACAAAAAAAACCACCTCAAAGGCAGTATTTTAAAATATCAATGCACCAGCAAGGACTACATGGACACTTAAGAAGAAGTATACAATGCATTTACCATTTCTAGTCAAAAAATATTACGGTCTTTATGCAACAGCAGAGTCTTAATTGTGTCTTTCCCTGTCCTAGTCCTGAATATTGACTGTTGCTTTGGTGTGGCGTTCATAGGACGGGGGAGATGGAGACAGGCATTTGGCTATGTGGCTGTGTTTCTCTTATTACTGCATTTTTACTTTTCTAAAATACCTAGAAATATTAGATTTACTATTCCTAGAAAAAAAAAATATTGGCTTATATATATTAAAAAAATAGCAAAGTTTCATAAGAAATATTTTCAGACAACCGCAGAAGAAAACTGTATTAAATCAACATAGAGCCTTCATTAGACAAAAAAAGTACGATACATTTTTCAACTGGCTACAAACATCTGATTAGATCTATGATGCACTAAATTATAAAAGTAAAACCAGCATAGATCTTCAGCTGAAGATCCCGCTTTGCTACAGGCATCAGAACAAAGAAAATAACTGGCAGGCAGAGCTGAAGGGGAGAATATTTTTTATGGAGAGATTAATCTTTTGGGTTTGTATCCCGGTAATAGAATCTTCATGTACTGCATTATCACTTTGTTTATTAGTAGCAGATGCCTATCTAATGTCACATTTGACCTTAAATTCATTGCAAATTGTACCTACCGGCTCTTATTTTTTAAAATGAAAGGCCAGAAAAGGTTCATTTTCTAAAGTTGGATTTGTACATTAACAGTTATTGAAACTATTGTTGGGGAAAAAAAGGAAAAGTTCTTATCAACACAGCCTTCCTCTGTCATCACGGACCCAAGGAGGGGGTTTAGATTAATCTGAGCAAAACAGAACTTTTAGAATATATATTGATTTTCTTCCTTTTTAATGCTCCCATAAATCATAATCATCATGTGCCATGCCTATGTGCCCTTGATTCTGCTAGCTATAATCTAATCTTATAACTCAAGCTCTCCAGAAAAGAACATTTTTCTTATTTTTTTTCCTTCTTTCTTATGCATTTTCCACTGCGTCCCCTCCAGCTCTTCCCCCCCACTCTCCCACGAATACAGCTGATTGGAGTCAGGATGATAGCATCTCAAGGTCATCCAAACGGACTGATAAATAGCAGGATTTCTTTGAACTCTAGGGTGTCTACACATGTTTTCAGTAGGGCTTTTACAAAGGGTGGTTAGAAATACTTTTTAAAAAGCTGTTTTTAATTTTTTTTTATTAACACACTAAAGTCTTTGCACCGTTTCGAATGAACAAACCAATGAATAATCCGCACCTCAGATTGTTGTGCATTTTTCTGGTCTGTACTTGAAACAACTACAAAACTCTAAAAGTATTTGAGTCATCTGTTTAATTTTAATGGCGTTCCATTATTCAGAAATTATGGCAATTATCAACTCTGTTTTGGCAATATAGTGACCTTCCTCATGCTAACGTATCTTGCATTCCCTAAAGAGGACAACAAAATGGCAGTGCTCTATTGAGAGAATTAGACTCTCAGTGACGTGGAGGACAGACTCAATATTTAGCAGCCTTTCTGTAGAGAATGTTTTCATACGCTATATTTAGGAGTAGGGAAAAAAAATTGGAAAAGTGGGACATGCTTAACCAAGAGCAGTCTAAGACCAGAACTTAGATTAGATATTAGGAAGAAATTCTTTACTGTGAGGGTGGTGAGGCGCTGGAACCGGTTGCCCAGAAAAGCTGTGGATGCCCCATCCCTGGAGGTGTTCAAGGCCAGGCTGGATGGGGCTTGGAGCAACCTGGTCTAGTGGAAGGTGTCCCTGCCCATGGCAGGGGGGTTGGAACTCGATGATCTTTAAGGTCCCTTCCAACCTAAACCATTCTATGATTCTATGATAACTTCATGAATTGGTACTTATCCCATGACCTAACTTACTTTCAGAAAGAAATATTTAATGTTAATCCTCCTTCTTTCCCTTCTGTGCCCAACTCCTTCCCAAAAGCCAGTGCGATCACTGGCATACCCTTCTTCATCAGCCGCTCACGCTAGAAGCTCTGTTTGCTGTAATCTGAGATCCAGTTTACCCTGACCGCAGGTACGCTGGGCAAACAGCTCTGCCCTTGGATCCTGCACCTCAGTTTATTCACTAACGTCCTTTACAGTGCTTGAGGAATCTGCCAAACCAAAGGCTTATCGCTGAAACTCATCTCGACTGAATAACAGCAGTTTGACACCTTTCTTCTCACCAACTTTGAATTCTTTAATGGAAATATCATGACATTATCCAAAAGCATTCACTAGCTGAGCTGAATTAAGTAGACAGAAGCCAAAGACAGCAACCCCACAGGAATTTGAACAGAGAAAAAGCTTCTAATTTATGCGGAGATTAAAGCATGACTTGCTGGCAAGTCAAATTGACCAAAACAATTAGGATTTGATTTTATTATATTCTGCAGAGGTGCCATTACCTTTTCATCAGGCTACTGTGATGTTCAGCAGAGTACTGCTTTTTATTTTTCCCTCAGAATAACAATTGTTGCATTATGAGTTGCTTAAATATTCATTCAGGCTCGAGAGTTAGGAAAAGTCCCCAGACCAAAACTAAAATCTGATGAAGCTCCTTTCATTTTTATGGTGGTGTAATCAAAGATGTGGAAGGAAAAAAAAAAAAAATCAACCACCTGACTGCTAAAGTAGGGCAGAGCCACAGTACGAGCCTGCACAGATCCACAGGCTGAAAACAATAGAAATAGGGACATAATGAAAAATAATTATCTCTGAGACTTGTTCACTTTGTTGACTCTTTTTCTAAAAAAGCTGAAACTGTTAGATGGACGTCATTTTCTTACTAATTATAGATTATTAAACTAAATGCTGTATTTTCTACTGTCCTATGTTTCAAAGTTTATCTTCACCTTAGAAACGTACCTTTTTTTGAAGATTAAAGAGGCAGACTTCATTTAGCATTTCAGTCTCGAGTCTCCATTGCCTGATGTCTTTTGTAGCCGTCTGCTTCAGCTAAGCCTAATACGCTACTATTCAGATTCAATAGCATTTTCAACTCGCTCTGCGCCGATAAAAAAAGCCACCCAAAAACCTGCACAAGATGTACTGAAAAGAGAAAGAGAATGCTTATGTGTAAAAAAAAAATATTAAAGTTCTGATAATAAAAAGCCATGCCACACATTCAGAAATATTTCTTTCTTGGTATACACGAGCAATCTCTAACATTGAGCTGCTTTAGCGATCAGATCCGTTTCTGTGCACGTTGGGTTCCGTCTGCCAACTCCTTCATATGACATATTCCAATTTACACAAAATATATTTGCACATACAAGAAACACCATGAGTTACACAGAGAATTCAAACCAGTCATACATGTCACCCCCCCTTCCCAGTTTTATCTCATCGCGTCTACTGACAAGATCAGATCTGGCAATTCCGGAGCATTGCTAAGGACTCTGCAACACGTGAAAGGAGAAGCAATCTATGCAGTCCTGGAGCCAGTGAAGCAAACTACACTCTATTGCTTTTCACAGAATCACAGAATTTTCAGAGTTGGAAGGGACCTCTAGAGATCATCCAGTCCAACTCCCCTGCTAAAGCAGGATTGCCTAGAGCACATTACTCAGGACTGCATCCAGGCGGGTCTTGAAAATCTCCAGAGAAGGGGACTCCACAACCTCCCTGGGCAGCCTGTTCCAGTGCTCTGTCACCCGAACTGTAAAGAATTTTTTCGTGTGTTGGANCCCTTCCCAGTTTTATCTCATCGCGTCTACTGACAAGATCAGATCTGGCAATTCCGGAGCATTGCTAAGGACTCTGCAACACGTGAAAGGAGAAGCAATCTATGCAGTCCTGGAGCCAGTGGAGCAAACTACACTCTATTGCTTTTCCCCCTATGCTTTTTTTGTTTGGTTGGTTTTGTTTTTTTACACCCCTTCCAGAGGGAAAAGAGGAAGGGGAGGAGGAAAGGGAAGGGAAACAGAAGAGTAAAACTGGCTGGTAAGAAGAGAAAAGCAATTAAGCAGGATTAGTCTTACGGTTGAAAGGAAGGGAAAATTTTCTCTTCCTTCCACTCACATTCTCTCCCTTCTCTTTTTTCCCCGATTTTTCCTTTGTTCCTCCTCCCTCTCCTACACATAGACTACACAATCCAGCTCCAGTGTACATCACTGACACTGTCAGCTCCCATTACCTCCCTTTTTGCCCCAGTAACCCTTCTTCCATCAGTTGGTGGGCATGATGGTTCTTCTTCCATACTCTCACTTCTTATTTTGATCTCCTTTATCCCGGGGACAGAGAAGCAAAATTGGAGGATAGTCTCACCTCAGTGAGAAGGCACTCATTCAAACCTGCCTAGCTAAAAAACAAAATAAAACTACCAGATAAACGCATTCATATAAATCTTCCCAGTGGCATTTAAAATGGGGCTGGGGTATAGTACCTCAATGCCATCTATGAAACACAACAGATTAAGTCATCGCTTTGATTTAAACACTTTGAGGTTTGACTGGTCGTATATTTCACTTCTTTAGTAGTTAGTAAAGTTACAAACTAAAGAAAGATAAAATAGATAGGTCCATCAAAATAAATAAACAAGGTGGGGGTACCTATGCTGTAATTTACAGAGTATTCAAGACATTAAAATGCCGACAATTCATTCAAATGACAAGGGCTGTAACAAGATGTGAAAATGGCAAAACATCAATCAACTCTTGTGCAAAGACTGCAAGTGGATGAAGGAAAGCCATTAATTTAACCTCGTCTGGCTATTTTTCTCCTCTCTGAAAGGAAACCATACATCTACACAATGCCCTCACAGAACACAACATTTGGAAGAGAAAGAGGGAATTAACCAACATAAGCCTCCCAGGGAATCTTTGAAAAACTTAGTGTTATCCTAGGGGATTCCTCAATTCATTCCCATTAAACAGATCATACCTCAATTCAAATATTAAGAGCTTATATTTTCATCTAGAGATATTTTAAAAAAATCTAGACTATTTAAAAAGGATGACCAGATAGCTGTATTTCAGTTTTAGACCAAAAAATCAGAGACAGCCTTGTCGATCTTACCAAGTGTTTACACAGACCTCATAGAATCGTCTAGGTTGGAAGGGATCTTCAAAATCATCGAGTCCAAACATCAACCTCACAACTGCCAAGTCCACCACTAAACCATGTCCCTAAGCACCACATCTACCCGACTTTACCTCCAGGGATGGCGATTCAACCTCTTCCCTGGGCAGCCTGTTCCAATGCTTGATAACCCTTTCCGTGAAGAAATTTATGTCAAGGCTAGAAATAGAATCCATGTCTTATTTCACACATGAACTAGTGATATTTTTCATCTAACATCTCCACTAGGATATTAGATTCCTAAAAAAGTACCCATAGTAGAAGACCAGTAAGTCTGGAAATCAAACACTGCAAATTCAGGACACAGGAGAAGTGATGTTGCCAGTGCTTGATCCTCTTCTCTGTGTGTTTGATTTTATAATTTTAAATTAACAATAGCCTGCTATTTTTGGTGCACAGTCATGACTGTATAAGACAAAAAGAATTTAATAAATACCTAGTCACAAGACAGAGCAGGTGTTCTTTTTAAAAAATGCCTGCAATAATATAATGAAAGAAAATATACATAAAGTACATATAAAATTACTTCTGGAGGTCACTTGAAAGCCTCCATCACCACCCTCAGACGCTCACGGAGAAGACCGTAGGCTGTTAGGAACCAGCGGTGCCAGGACTGCGGGAATGAATCTGAAAGTCTCAGACTTTAAACAGTTTCTGCATGCAGCTTAAAGTGTTAAAACTCAGGTTGCACTGAATTTCAATTCTGTCATTTCCTAACTTCGGAGAACTTGATTTCCCCATCTCACTTTTTGAAACATATTTGCTACTGACATAACTTTTAAAAAATGTTTAAAAAGCATTTAGACACTGTGTCACATTTGATAAATTCATTTACAAAAGGCTGTGGAAGGTTAAATGAGCTGGAGACATGAGTTTGTTCAGTGTGCCTCCATAAATTAGCAAAAAGTCATATTTAGGATTTCAAATCCATATGGAATTTGATCCAAACTATAATATGAAAGAGATGGTCTCTTTCAGAAGGCCAGTTATTTTTCCCCCCTGGCAATATATGCTGCAGGCTAGATCTTTTATATACACATGTCCGCACCAGCTATCCTGAGTGAAACCTTCAGATTTTTCCTACAGGTTGGCATTTGCATTCCCAGGCAAATCTTTGCCCTCTGGGACACCCTCCCTCCCTCCCTCCCAGCTGCCTGGGGGTGCTGACGGAAGCTTCTCGGTGACAGTGACACCGTGCATGGCACCTGATAACCCCAGCTGGAGATGAGAACGCTTCCGATGGCAGCTGTATATGCAAGTGCAGCTTAGAAACAGCGGTAGCTCTGCTTGTGGAGCACTGAGGGCGCATTCTCATTCGTTGCACGGGGAAAGCCTAACGCAGGATAATCATATCCTTCCCGTGCTCCATTCCACAGGCTGCTCTCATCTGGTTACCCAGCATTTTCACACTTTTATTCCTTGTAGGCTGGATCAATGGCAAAAAGTTTGGAAGGGCTCTTGGAGAGTTCGTAACTGAATGCAGCTCCCACTGAAATTCTTACGCATTTTTGGATGGAGAGGTATTTCGCACCATGCCCAGAATCTGGCCTCAAAACTATTCCTGTGAAGAGGCTGCAGAGCAGGATTGAGTATCGGTCATAGTTTGACGCTCTGTTTTAGCATATATATAGTTTACCTATGGCTAGCATTGACCAAGCCTGGAAAGCACAAGATTAAACTCATAAATAGAAATACCACGAGATTCCAGGTGGCTTATATTTGAATATTATTTTCCCCATTTGTGTTGTTCTAATGCTTGAAAGAATAATATTTATAGGAAAATTTTATGGTAGAAGAAAAAATTTGAATTTATTTTAGACTCCTTCACTCTAGCAAAAATGTTGTGGGGTTGTCGGGTTGTTTTTTTTTCAAACCAGACAAATTTGCACTCATTATAAGAGGTTTTCCCCATTTTTACAGAGCAAGGTACAAATAATGTGTTCTTCACCTGTTATTCTTTTGACTAAAATTTTCTTACACTCTTGCAAAGGGGATGATGTTAAATGAAAGCAATACCTCTCCAACCAGTTTCTCCTGAAGACTTCCTGCAACTGCTCAGAAAACATTGCATCTTATCAGCTGCAGGGTGCGCGGGCAGCGTAAGGAAGATGAAGTAGAAGGAATTTCAAAATGATGAAAAAAGGCAAAAAAAACCCCGTTCACATTGCTGTGGAAACATGAACTCAATAGCTAGGTGCTGAGAGGGCTTTCACGGGACTATGTTTGTGGACTAAGATAAACTTGTCTCTAAGGTAAAATAGAAGAGCCCACGCCGTGGCGAGTCTGGTTTGATTGATGAGCGTTCACGCAATGGCTTACATCTTTTCGCATGAGGAGAGGAACCATACACTTCCAGCATAAACAGGCAGAACGCAAGAGTTCGGTGTGTGCACTGGTGTCTCTTGTCTGTTGCCGAGAGCTGCATCTCTGATAACAAAATGAAAGCTGAACTCTGCACACGGTGAGAGTCCATAAACCCCCCCCCGAAGGATAGTTTATAAAACGCAACAGATACTTGTGTCCTGCCATTCCCTCTACTACTGCTAATGACGGTTTTAATTCTGCTAGAGCAGCAGTTATGAAGCCGTTCTGGGTACCGAGGGGGAAGAAAGGAAGGAGAAAAAGTTGCAATTCTGTTTTCAGTTTGTGTTTAGATTTAGAAGGGGACCTGGAAACCTGAATAGCAGGAGGGATGTGCCTTGCCGAGAGGGAACTGTAAGCAAAAGCAAGCTATGCGACACCCTTTTGATCTCTTGAACAAAGATAGGAGAGGAATATGTTGTAATGGAGGGAAGATACCAATGTTTGGTTTCCTAGGTGATTAAAGAGTGGAAAACCCTAAAAAAAGAAAGAGAGAGAGAAACAGATAACAGTAAAAGACATACAGAACGTGAAAAGGAAATAAAAATCTGCAGAAATCAGCACTCTACCGGTAAACATCCTGAACATATACGTGGATTAAAATGTTCTAAAGGTAGTTGGAGGCGGAAAAGACTATTTTTCCTGTTCTCTTAATTATATTTCTCAAAATAAACCAGACTGCACTGTGCAGTGAGACAGAGAAGAGGTCCTAAATTCTAATGCTAATGTTACATGGCATGATTTCTGGGTGACTGGGGACAATCACTCCTTTTTTCTAATTGGGTGTCCATATATACAACAGGAATAGCATAAACGCTGTCAATCTCAGACGTGTCTTGATGAATATTTAATGCCTACACAGTCTTTGTACATTTTAGATATTGTATTTGTATTAAACTGAATTAATTAATCAAGCTGAAAATGATCAAAACTTTTGTACTGTAATTCTAAAGCAAAATGTTCTTAGACTGAACCCACAGAAAAACATGTGAACTGTGAAGTCATATTGAGACAAAGAACCAAACTATTAGCAGAATATTGATTACCTCCTGGAGTTATGCCTATTAGGTGTGTTTTTGGTTGGTGGTTAAAACAGTTTTAGTGTCATATTAAAACTATAGCTATTAGGAAGCTATACTTCAAGTTTTGAAGCGTTGCTCGCAGTAGCCTACATTTTAAGCTATTCCAAGACACCAAACACACTCTAAGACACCTTTCTAGTACGCTTTATACTTGAGTTGTCTATTTTTAAAGGTCTACAACAGTTAACAACAGAAAGATTGCATTAAAACCAAAAATCCAGAATAACAGTGAAAAAAGTGTATGGGACTTGAAATTAATGCCCAAAATCAAAGTTGTGGTAATTTAATGTAGAAGGTAGGAAGAGGCTGAGCTGTTTCGGCCATTGCCTCTTTTTATAATCTCTTCACGCAGAAGATGGCACAATCTGAAAGCTGTACCACAAGGGCATCGTGACCGCCTGCCTCACCATCTCATCTCTGGGCCTGATGCCCATAGTGACAAATTTTGACCATTCATTTCTGCGAACTTAAATTACGTCCTGACACATCTGAACTGTGCAGAAGGTCTACCTGCCAAGCTGAGCTAACTCTTGAACAATATCTATGAACCGTGGGTTTCGGCTGTCATCTCCTCCTTCTGTGCATTCTTTTTTCGTTCTACTGTATTCGCTGCCTTTTCCTTCTTTTTTAATCTTAACATAAGAAAAAGCTGGCTCCACACCCCCAAACCCTCGCTGCATTGATAAGCTGAATGCCCTCAACAGCTACACATTGGAATGCCACTCCGAATCCTAGAAGGAAGGATGAGACTGTGCAGCAGCCATCCTTTTAAAGCAACGAAGTTCCTCATGCAAAGCTACCAGCAGAGCTGCTTTCACAAGCGCTTGCATCCAAGGAAGGAGGATCAGACTCCACCAGCAGGAACAATTTTAGATTTAGCTCTATTAAAAAATGTCACCCTTCCCCAAACATCTGTTTTCTATCCTCAAATATCTCTTTAAAAACAAACAAACAGGCTTATCTTCCTTAAAAAAAAAAAAAAAAANTTCGAGATTCTTCTAGGTTCTCTACAGAGAAAGGGAAATAGAAATACAGCAAATATAAAAATTTTAACATTTTGCCTTAATTTTTTTTTTCCTGTACAAAAGCTAGTTAGAAGTGGCTGTGGCCATGCAATTAAGTTGACAGACATCTTGACTCGAAAGTCACTCATGTTTAACTGTTGATTGTTGCATACTGTCAGAACAACATTGACTCTTGGGGACTATCTGCTCATGCCCGATTAGCATAACTGACAACTCTTCACGTGAATAGTTCTCACTATAAAACCCAGCAGTGCCCAAAAGCACACCTCCACAGCACTACAGTTTTTACCACCCCCTCAGGATTGCCTGGAGTTTTCCTCCCTCTTTATGTCTGAGTGCTCCCTACAGCATTCTTTCATATACAACTCAATTTTTCAGCTCTTCTCTTTCTTTTCCCATACATCTTAACAACTCGTGTGCCTGTCAAAATCTCTTCCTTAATAGCATAAAGCCAATTGTAGCTCATGAGTGCACAGCGTGGAGTGCAGACTGTGATGATGGGCTGAGCGCAATGCTGAGCAGAAGTTAAAATACACAGTTTTGTGTGGCTGTGTTTGACCTAGAAGAGGGAAATCCAATTCAGAAGACAGATTTGTAGGGAGTATCTGGATGGCAAATGAGAAGGTAAGAGGAAAAGCTAATAAGAGCAACACGGGAATAGGACAACATGGGAACTCAAGCTCAGAGATCTGGAGAGGATGAAGAGAACCATTACCTGTCCATGTTGTAAGTACGCACGAAAGATATATAGGGAAACACAGGGAAAACAGTATCAAGCCCAAAAGCAGAAAGCATTCGCTTTCTGTCTGTAAAAATACACAAAGAATAACGTTATACAACAAAACCAACAGAGCCATGGAGAACTTCCATATCAAAACCACACATATAACACAAAGATTTTTTTTTTCCTGCTTATTTTCAGAAATAATGCTCCAGTTTCGGCTTTTTCCAATTTCAAAATCACAAAAGCCACGCAAAGCAGAAATGAAGAAATGCGAGTTCAAAAACTCTCCAGTTTATCCAGTAGTTAAAAACTTTAAAAATCTTTTTAATTTCTACTCCTGCTCTCAATTGAACAAAATTTCCCACTGTTAAGCCACTTAATACAACTGTTTTAAATACGATGCGTACTCAAATTTATTAAAATTTCATGCCTATGTTTCTAAGTATAGTTTTAACTACTTGTTCACCCACATGTTATTGCAATACTTTCTCACTCACTCAAAATTAACAAAGAAGACAAAGTGTTTTTAGAGTAAGAAAGCATCATTTTCCTCCTCCTGTAAAATAATACCTGATTTCATCTGGTGTCAATAATTCTGACAATAATGCTGACATATAAGGGGTTGCTACCAACAACCAGAAAGATACTAAAACTAATATATTCTATTAGTCATTATTGTCTAGTTTGTATAGGTCAGCTAGAAATTTTCCTTAATTAATATACCATTGTTTAGGTATCAATTAGCCTTACCTTGATCGAGATTTTCTGCAAAACCTGTAAGGAAACTTTGCCTTTGAAGTCACTCTTAAGAAAGCAGCATATCCTTAACCAGGATGCTACAAGTTCATAATTCACTTTTTTCAACCAGGTTAGTTACTTTCTTAGTTTTTATTCTTACCTTGCTCCTTAACGTCAGAATCCTATATGTTCTTACACACAATTTTATTGATGTTTATGCATGTACATGTGGAGCATCCTAAATACAAGTGTGTATCTCAGCTTAATCAAAACTCCGGATTCATTTGAAGCGTTATTTCAAAAGTCTTTAACTTTTTATCCAGATAACCCTCTCTCGACCTCCACTTTTTAGCTGTGTAATTGTACCCTGGAGCTGCAGAGATGGGAACTAATCACGTGTCTTGAGAGGTCTGGCTTGGCAGAATTTACCACACTTCAACTTCTCATTTTGCACATCTTCCAGGCGGCTACAAGAGCTTTTAAAGGCACAAGGGATCTGAAATCTACGTAGCAAGAGAAATTGGTGCCAAATGAGGAATTTTTACTGATTTCCAAATATTGCTGCTAATAGAGCAAATAGCAGTGCTACTATGGCTAACCCTGAAGGAAGAGAAATAACACAAAGGGTAAACACAAAGCTAACTGAGCTTATCATATGAAATTGTAGTATTCTCCTTGCCCAACGCCGGACCTTTTTTATGGCTCAAGAGGGCGATAACCAGTTTGTGTTGGTCATTTCTGATAAGTGCCAATGCAGAAGCGAGGAGAGCTTGAGCAGAGTGGGTAAAAGAAACACCATAAGCCATGAAACTCCTAATCGCTAATTCTGTGGAAAGTCAGAAACCATCCCTTCTCTTTTCCAGTATTAAAAGGGATTAACTTATTGCGGCCATTTAACGTACCTTAATGAAGTAGGTGATCTAATGTTCACTTGTGTAATGATCTCCAATTTCCCCCCAAAATAACACTATGCTTTACACTTAAGTTTTTTACTTGACATTTAGGCTTATTAGTTCAAATAAGAACTGAGACTTCAGAATTATTTAAGTTTATAAAAATTCCTTTGACAGAGGACAAGATGAAACTGCTATGATATCAGATACAGAGTAAGACATTTGCAGTGATGTCTATAAACATAATTCACTATTTTCTTGGAGTTACGTGGTTTAAGAGAATAAAACACTGATCTATTCTGAACTTCAACATTTTACTCTCATTTAACTTCTTAAAAATATGTAAGTATTTAAAATACTTTAGGAGACTTAGCTGAGGTGGATACAAAGTCCACTGCCATTTCATTTCACTTCCTAGGTTCTGCACACTAGCAGTCAGTTCTGCAATATTTTTACCATTTTTCTGTTGACTGGCACTTGGAAACACCCACTTCATTCGCAGCAGCTTCACTCACTGAATAATTTTCAATTGTGCTGAAGCTAAGTGTAGTGCAAGTGCAGAGATGAATAATCATATCTGACTACTGTGTGACTCTTTCTTTGCTTTTTTCCCCCTATTCTCCCCCACACACATTTTTTTTTAAAAAAAAAACCCATTCCCTGCACTTCTGTCAGACTCAGACTGGATGGTTTTTAAGGAAAATGGGCAAACTGTATCTTTCTAGTAATAATTTTGCAACGTACACTGTAGTTTCAATATTGTTTGATTCCTTTTCTTACAATAGTTTTTTGGAGTGCCAAGCTACATGCAACAACTTTCATAGTCTAAAGTCATACTTAACAGTAAGCTACAAATGACGTGGTCGTCTGCAACAGATTTTTTTAATAGCAAATGCAACATATTGCAAAGCCTCAGCACACACTAATCTTATGTATTATTTATATTACATCCTTGTGCATATCTGATTAAGAATATGGAAAGAGACTCCTCCGGGAAGCAATCCAGAACAGAAGCCCAAGTTAAGCGCTCTGCATTTTCCTCAGGAGAAGCTTTTCTGTGTTAGGTGACCATAGATAGTAGACTTGGGCCTTAGTCATAGATCTAAAGAAGGGTAAAAAGGATATTCCCCCAAATAATGATGTCCTCAGAAACGTCTTTTAAGACTGGGGGGGGTTTGCAGTGGGAATTGTAAATGACATAATAATGGAAATGACTATGCCAGAACACAGGGGAAAAGAAATTAAAAAAAAAAAGGAAAAAAAATACACAAAGCTAAAACCCCACGAAGTAAGTAGATGCATTTTTTCATCTTATCATCATTCTCTAACATCATCTACAGTAGATGGCACTGACTTACATCTTGGTATATTTCCAAAGCTGGATCACAAAGTTCTTATGGTTTTGGACATAGAGATTCGTAAATGCATACAGAAGAGGATAGAACTAATGTTCTTCTGTTTTTACTGTTTTTCACTGTGAATTTTAGATGGAACTTTTCAGTTGGTAACCCTTTCATCTTAGTATTTATTTATAATTCTTTACAGGGCAAGGCTTCCCCGCCCCCGCTACTAATTGTGGGGATTTATATTTGAAAGAAAACTTATGATATAATCAGTGATGAAAAACAGACAAGATAAAGCATGATAGTCTCATATAGAGCACAGATTGTACATAATACAACTAATAAACAGAGGAGAGGGGTGACATCATAACCGCCATTATTCCTAAAGCTGGGCTGCCTGACTGAATGGTGAACTAGATATTATCCAAAATTAAAACCAGAACATTTGCAGAAAAGTAATTTCCAGTGATGATGAGGACAGAAGTTTAAATTAGAGGAAAAAATATTGGTCTTCATTTGGACAATATCAAGAAAACTTCAGTTCTTCAATCAAGTCATTTCACGCCCACACAGCCTTTTATAATCTTTTCAGTGGGAAAAAAAAATAAAAGAGAAGAAAAAAGAAGAAAAAATTAAAAAAAGAAAAAAGAAAAAAGACAAGGAAAAAAAGGAACAAAAAAGCTTGTATTCACACCCATTAAAAAGGATATTCCAAACTTACAAAATAGGATAACCCTGTTATATAAGTATCATGTACTCAAGACTACCACACTGTTTCAAAGTATGTTTCTATTGTGTAAGCCATAAGTATGTGAAAGATATTCAGCACTAAAATTTGCACTGTATCGTATGAAATTTTCTGAGTGCATTCACATTTTAGAAACAGACATTTTGAGAACACTTAAATTATTAATATTTTCTACACCGATGTAAAGTTGCCCCCTCTCTCCTCTGAAGGAAGCACAGATACTCCCATTGGAAAAGGCAACTTTTTAAGGTTATTTGAACATGTGTCCCTGCATGGTGTATCCTGTAGAGTTTTTGTACCTCTGCAAGGTTACTACACCTCTGAAAAGCACTGAAATAAAATTCATACCTATTTAACACTACACACACATAGAGCAGATGAACATAAATATTATTTACCATCGTTATTTACCTGTGACTTATTTCCCCTGACAATGCGCCGAGCAACCACCTTCTACATCCAAATTCTTTAAAATATCCTAAATCCTTATAATATATTTCATTTTTATTTTCTCTGAAAATACCACTGTTGTGGTTTTAAAAATTAATGATACGGTATTTCCTTAAAAATTTTGCAGCTTCATTGGCTTGTTGAGATTTGTGTCCTCATTAAAAAGACTTGTGCATATACGAATACGTTCAAATCTCATGTTCCTATATCCATTCCCCCAATACACCTGCAGGTATGATAGCACACAATAAACAAATAATTCCTACATTCAACTAGAATCCAGTAATCCTAAACTCAAGTCTACTGCATTAACCACAAGACCACCTTTCTCCTCAAACTCTTGGCTAAAGGCATTTACATGACTAAAATATTTTACGTAGCCAGTTAACCAAAGGTCAGTACACCACTATCGGTCCAGGGTGTAGAATGGAACAGTTCAGTTGGAAGGGACCTACAACAATCGTCTAGTCCAACTGTGTATAGTCACCGTCTGTCACAGCTAACCGATCACAAATGCTCTTTGTCAAAGCAACAATAATAGCACACGTTTTAAACACTTATGTTTTCTCAGCCTCTATTTAATACATGTGGAAAACCCAATCGCTTTTCTTCATCTCTTAGTCAAAAATTTTTTCAGTTCAAATTCCTACGATATCAGAGAGGCTCCTGCTTATACTTGTTGCTATAACCCCCAAGGCCAACCAACTTTGTTGTTTGCCCCATTGGAGGGTTGGAAGCGGAAAAGCGTAGTGGGGTCCCACCTGCAGGGAGGAGCGGACAGGACAGGTGACCCAAAACTGACCAACAGGGTATTCCATCCCATCTGCATCATGCTCAGTATAAAAGCTGATGGATCAAAGGGTCAGCCCTCTTTGGCTCTTCCTTCAATGGCCGACGTCTGAGGAGGACTCCGTTCATCTGCCTGTGATCCCGATCCGGAATCCAGATCCGGAATCCAGTTCCCGTCCATCACCGAGTCCAGCCTGGGACTGGCCCAGTGCCAGCCGGTGTCGTGATTGTCATCTCGGGAGCTTGATACGGTTTTGTATATATTTGTTTTTCATTATTTCTTTTTATTTTATTATTAATATTTCATTAAAGTAGTTTAGTTCCTTCTAAACTCATAAGTCTCTTTTTCCTCCTCTGCCCCTCTCTTTGAAGAGGGGTAGAGGGGAGCATCTGTCAGTCCCATCTGGGGGCCCCCAGGTCCCCAGTAGCCAATTTGGCCTAAACCACGACAGCATGGAAGGGACAAAGTTCACCGCTGACACGGGGCGAGGAGACCTGAGAGGAGCAAGCTGGCTAAACCACAACTGAAAGATTTTGTCTGATGTGTGTACTTTTAGAAAAGAATCTCAGCCCTGCCAGAAATTGCTCTAGTGCATGATTTAGCAGAGCGCTGAGCAAGCGGCGGGAGCTCTGTACCAATAGCCTGAAGACCTGTGAAGGCGCCCAGGATCGCTTCTAGAAGACACAAAAATGTTTGTGCACAGTGGAGGAGGAGAGCGAGCTACGCTCCCAGGGCTCGTTTGCTTTGCCTAGGCTGTTCCTAGCACGGGATGCCTCAGAAATGACAACAGAAGGATAAACAAAGTTCAGATTTTCACAAACTAGAAAAAACCCCTCAAGTACCTACAGTGGACTTTTGTTATTTAAGAACAGAAAAACAGCTTTCTCTGTTTCTAAATAGCAGCAGGAGATAGCCTTCCAGGTCCCACTGAAACCTGGAGAGAAGCAATTAATCCTCTCTTCAGCTACAGCTTTGTGATCAACCACTAAGAAGCGAGTGACCAGAATTCCTAACTCCCGAAGGGAATGTAGGCACTACTGTTTTAATCTCAACCCTTTCTGCATGGGAAAAAAAAAAAAAAAACACAAAATCACACCCCAATTCCTTGGAGGGGGAGGAAGTATTTCCCACTTAGGACAAAAAGAAGATACATGCAAACTTTGGAATCCTGAGCTAAGGCATAAGGAGTAGCAAGTATCAGAAAAAATAATAGAAAAAATAAAACTTCTGGGGGTAAAGGCTAAGGGACATTAAGCTTAACTGCTAAATTCATTGTTTAACTTTCCACACACCTGCAGAATTACATTTGGACTTTTCTTGCCCCGTTTGTATATACATTACAGAACAGGAAAAAAAAAGCATTCTCTTTTCAGAAATAAAAGCAAACAGGACCCTTCATCAATGGCGATTTAAGAAACTGACGTTCATTTGTAAAAGCAGTTATTTTTGTACATATACACAAATGCTAAAATTGTACTCTTGATCAGAGACGCTCTCTTTCTACATATACATAACACACATACCTACACAAACAACTGCAATATTTTGCAAATAAAGTGAGACAAGTAAGCTAATACTTTCTTGAAAATAAGCTGCTATACAGGAATAAATATCCACATTTGCGAGCAGTGAAATTTTGATCGATAACAAGACACTACAAAACCATATGTCCATAGTTATTAAGAAGATTGGGGAAAGACACACCGCAGCATTAGCAAGGCCCGTGCACTTCATTCTGCAGCAGAAGAGCACCCTTTGAGGCTGAACAACCACCAGGGAGTCTAAAAGTACAGGGGGATTATTAGTATTACCTAATTTATGTGCTTTTTTTCTCCTCATTCCTAATTTAAGATCCATTTGGATGACCCAACTGTTGCTTTTAATTTTTTCTATTGAGGAAACAGAGCCCAGACGTGGACATCAGAGGTGGCTGGGGCTTGGCATTGTGAACGCATCTTAAATCCTGCCTCTCCCGCTCTCCGCTCGGAGCCACGGAGCAGCTCCTCTGCGGTGGCCACGGCATGGCTAGAAACAGCTCTCGGCGCCTGTGGCTGCCCAGCTGCACAGGAACACCTTCACTAAGCCCTCTTCTCTTCTCTGAAGGCACTGGTGGCTAACGAAGCAACGCCTTTCCCCAAAGTCAGAGATACGCTTGCACATATACACATGTGCACATTCACCCACAAAAAAATTTAGGTAAACTGTGCACTCCTTGTTCATAATCATGGATACAGTCCTCGGCTTCTAATAATTCGTTTCCTTCAAAATGGTGTTGAAAATCAGGGCATCACATGCACGCTCTAATTTTCATTACTGTAAAACTAGTAGAAGTCTAACATTGAAGATATAAATATGTCAAAGTAATAACAATCATAATAATTACAAACACTCTGCTTAGAAAAAACTACCTTGTACATTGTCCCATATTTTTGGGTACTTCCTTCTGTGTTTCTCCACGTTTCAGTATTTCCACAGCAAACTGCACCGTGTGCCCTTCACAAAACACTGTGTAGGGAAGATTTCAGTCACGTACAAAAGATACATGCAAAATTCAGACCTGGAGATGGAAAGAGTTTTGCACTTTGACAATCTGATCAGAGTTCCATATTAGTATCAGCATAAGAGCTTTATTCCGTCCGTATATGAACTTTACTACCGATGCAACTTTTGCTATGCTTATTAAAAAACGGTAACTGAAACTAAATGGCAATTCAGAAGATCCCTGACCCTGGAATAAACAATCCTGCTGCTCCTATAAACTCATTACTGGGCTTAGGCATAAAGCATGACTTTTTTTTCTCCTCCTGCTTTTTTTTTTTTTTGTGTGTGTGTGTGTTTCTGAAATATCAAGACAGTGTATTTGATGTGAAATGAATACTAGCGGTTTTCCAGAATGACTGGTAAAAAAGAAAGACTTCTGTATGCATGGGTCTAAAACGTGTTTTCTTTACATCGCCCCTTATGCAACCTCTGACTGGCAGAGCAAAACTGTAAAATCAGCACTCTTGAAAAAGGTACTGCATTCCAATGCATTTAAACTCTCAATTGAAAGGAAAATGCAACAAAATTTACCAAAGAGGAGAAATGTAACTAACAAATAAAATACTGCTGCATTCCTCCTCTGTTTTTCTATGTAACCGATATGTTACTGCTATGCATTATTCTTCAGCCCTGAGTATATGCAGTATATTTCTCAGAGAGAGAGAGAGAGAAACATGATTATTTCATTGATACCATCCTCAGAGAACTGGCTCCTACAGGAGTCATCTTGCAAGGAAAATATCCAAAATATGACTTAGTGGAATCTTAATAGCTGGAACATAAAATATCACTGATTACCTGATAGAACCAGCAGCTGCCAGTGAAAGGGAAACAAATCACAAGTAACAACCTATATACTCTTAAACTCTACATACTGAACATATACTAAAATATTAAAAATGTATTTTCATAGCCTATACTAGACTTACACACCAAATTTTCTATATGTAATTTGTTTCAGGATGATTATTTGTCGAGAACTGATAAATGGAGTTATGTTTCATTGTAAACAACCCTTATATATTCCAAGCAGAAGCTGACTACAAAGAAGCCAAATAATTTTTTTTCAGACCCCCTGAGAAAAATCCACATTCTTACTACCAGTATAATACTTATCGTGGTTGGTGTTGGTTTACCGTGTTATTTATGTATTATGTAGGCCAGAAAAATGGATGTACACCAAATATAGGTTAGCCAAGAAAGGGAATGATTGAGGCAATATAAGGCATGATTTAAGGTATTTGAAGTATTAACACTGGATAGCAATAAGCAACTCTAATAGACTGGGTTTTCAACGGAGGCAGATAGCACAGAACAGGAAAAAACTGTAGCATTTATAGCCCCATTGAGGTCAGTAACAAACTTTCCTCTACCCATGATGGATTTTTTTTTTTGCAGCATTATTTTTCTCTCTGTTATTTTTATGTCAGATCAAACAGAATATTGCGTGGATACACACGTGTCACATTAATGCATCTAGTCCATGTTTGCATAATATATGCACATGATGAACTTCGAGTGACCTGAAAAGTCATCTAGAAAACTTTCAGAGTCAGCATATCACTGGTGATCTCTCTGGTTTGTACGCCCTTCTATCTATCTGCTTATAAATATTTCTTTCTCTAGATCTGTCTTGTTTACACAGAGGGCTACAGTGCCACAAGTATTCTGTATATCCACATATAAAACCATAAAAGGAATAGTGTTTCAAACTCACTTCATGGTATTTTAATCAAAAGCTGTACAGACAAGTAGTTTTCCAATGAGGTAATGTTTTTTATGTGCATTTTTAAAATGTCATTCATAAGTAATGGCTATATTAATGGCTTATTCTTTGTAAATAATGACTATATTTTAGTTTTCATGCATACATGCAACAGCTAATAAATAAAGAAAAAAATTCTTGTATGCACAATATTATTCTAGCAGCAACATCCCAATCTAAACAGTGGCATTTCATCTCTGACTCTTACTTTAGCATCTTGAAGACTGTGTGTACAGTAAGTGGGGAAGATTAGATAATTACTAGGTTATGGTTAGAAAATTGTCACTTCTCTGGGCTTTCTGAACACTGCTACTGAAAAAGACACAAATTTTCCTTTGTTTTTCTTTTGCTTGTTGCAGGAATCCATGGACGGTCAAGATTTTTTATCTGGGTGGAAGGCAAGAAATGTAACAATATGGGTAACCAACACAGAATCATAGACTGTCTCAAGTCGGAAGGGACCCAATAAGGAGTATCAAATCCAAACGCCTGCTCCTCGCAGGACTACCTAAAACTAAACTGTACGACTAAGAGCATCATCCAGACGCTCCTTGAACCCTGACAGCGTTGGTGCCGTGACCACTTCCCTGGGGAGTCTGTTCCAGCAATCAACCACCCTCTCAGTGAAGAACCTTTCCCTAATGTCCAATCTGAACTTCCCCTGATGCAGCTTCATTCCATTTCCTCATGTCCTATCACTGATCACCAGAGAGAAGAGATCAGCACCTCCCCCTCCACTGCCCCCCTGTGAGGAAGCTGTAGACTGTGATGAGGGCACCCCTCAGCCTTCTCTTCTCCAAGCTGAACAAGCCAAGTGACCTCAGCTGCTCCTCGTAAGTCTCGCCCTTGAGACCTTTCACCATCTTGGTCACCCTCCTCTGGACACGCTCCAATAAACATAAATTAAAAGCGTAGATAAGTAGTCCTTCAAGTTGCTACAGGGACTAAAAATAAGTGGTGTTTAATAGGAAAAATCAATTGAAGTAACAGCCATAGACAGAGGAGTAGATACGACTAAAAACTGGTGATATTTAAATAGTATTTTGACATATAGCATGCTGGTGGCCAGGAATCGTTGCATCTATTTTTCATTCAAACCCAGGTCAATGACAGCATGAGTACACTCCTAGGAAGAAGGGTTCATGACACTCACACGGAAGAGGGGCGGCGGGGAAAGTGATTCTTCCTCTTTCAGTCTTCTGATCTTGACTAAGCTCAACATGGTATCACAGCACCATTGTTTTGTCCCTCAATGATGACATGACAATGTCATCCCCTTCCTATGTGAAATAAATAGTGGTATTTATCTTATTTTGTGAAATAAATATTTACCTCAATCAATTTTACAAAAATGAATTGATTTGCAGTGGTAATGTAGTCTGAAAGTTATTAAAAATACTAATACAGATTTAAAAAGAGTAATGAGATGCAAAGATTTTTTTTTTCAATGGGTCTTGGTTACATTGCAAATCATAGAAGACCTCAAAGGTTTTATCCCCAGACCATAGGCATTGATGTTCTTTGCATAACACAACTGCGAATCAGTATTTTTTTTAAACATACAAATTCATAGATTATAATGAATCCATTCTTTTATAACCATTTTCTGTTTCACATGCCAACTCCAAAAGACACATCAGTACTGATGTGACATCACATTGATTTTAATCTGAGTTTGGCTTCAGGCTTTATATCATATTTTCAGAATTCATTATAAATAATGATTGGTTTGAGTGTGCATTACTTGTGCTTTACGATGGCTAGAGTTAATGGGACTTGGAGCTATTTTAGTTCCTATTATCTTGCTTATCCTGGAGGTTTCTGTCCTCAGGCAATCAAGATAAAGAGGTATTTTGGTCCTCAGAGGGCATTGTTCCTGTAAAAAGGAAGCTATCAATGACGATGATATTGCAAACATGCACAAAGCACCTATCACCATAATGACTGTCCCTATTTTTTGAAACTTAAAAATAAATGCAAAAACATGTTTTCAGATTTGAAGACACTTCTGGTTTTCCTCCTTCACTTTTGTCATTATGCTTGGATAATTATCATCAGTATTCCGTATGAGCGCAAACAGTCCGACAGACTACAAACGGAGCCGCGTTTGTCAAGCCTTTCACAGGGGCATCTTTCACGATAGATGGCAAACAGACCTGTTGTATTCCGAGTGCTGAACAACAGCCCGTGTAGAAAGAATAGCTCAGATAAAAAAAGATGCTTGCCATTCTCTCTTGCTAGCAGTCAGAAGACCAGTAACTCTGTTACGCATTTCCCCTAAGCTTCAGACTAATCTACACGTTTAAGCCCACAGAGATACTAATGTACAGATTGCTGCTGCCAGGGAAAAGCATCAGCAACTGTGGAACAATCCCCATTTCAGAAGTGCAATTTTTTTACTAGGTGACAGTAAAACAGACAAATCAATCTGTTCTTACAACGTGTGTTGCCCTCAAGTTTCTTTGCCACAGTCGCAAGTTTCTTGAGCAGTATAGAACATTGCCAGACATTTCAAATATTTCTCTTTGGCAATTAATACAGCTTCTATTTTACCTAAGGTTAATTTAAAATAGGAAAAATACCATGAATAATACACACCTGGAAGCCACCTGGAAATGGATAAATATGACCAATCAATTATATCTCTGGAGGTGCTGAATAACTCCTAAAGAAGCCTGTCTACCTACAGAAAGACCCAGGACAATACACTCCTCACTTCAAAATCTGATTTAATACTTTTATTTAGGTGCACTGAAACTGGGTCAGGTAGGTAATAGATGTGAAGGAAGCACTGGAGGTAACTACTCACAATACGAACAAAAACGCATTATTCCTTGAACCCTTTCAGTAGTTTCATAGAAGGTTTGAGTGAGCTTTGAATAGGAGGGACAAGAAGAACAAACTTTGCATGTCTCACTCTAGACCGCTCTTCTGCCTCGTCATCTTTCCCAAAGGAATAAGCAGAATTAGCAGGGTTCCTAGAGCTTCTGTCAGAATGCCAGTGTTTTCTGGTCACAGGCAATAAGACCTCTTAAACCCAGGTTACCTGATCTCGATTATAAGTACGCACTGTTTTTCCACATTTGAAATCTATGACATTTGTGCCCTGTGAAACTGAAGATGGGATGCTGCTGAGTTTCAAATAGCAGCTACTGAAATTTCATAATTTTTTTTCCATACAAAGGTAGACTAAGGAAAAAAGAACTGTATTAAAAAACAGATCAAGGAACGTTTGAGCATGCTTTGTACTGACAGTTGCCCAGCGGAATTTAGAGTTTCACGAGGAAGCCAGTTTGGAAAATACAGACACACACATACATATGTACATATATAGAGATCAGATAGACTATAGAAATATAAATACACAGTCCGCACTTCAGTTCCTTCAGTTTTATAAAACAAAGAAGAGATTTTTCAAAAGGAAGTTAAAGGAATAAAAGACCTCAATATTTAGTTAATGATTTATAAATATTATATTCCTGTACATAATGAAACAGCATCTACAGAGTAAAACAGTCAAGTATTTTCATATTTTTTAATACCCTTAGGTGAAATGCTGAGATACTAAGTTATATGTAGAATAAACAGCAAGTAAACAAAACACTTTTTTCCCTCAAACTGAAATAGTTCAAAATATTTAAGGGCTAGTAAAACAGTCCTCACACTGCCAAAAAATTTACTAACAAACCTATTTTATTGTCCTTATTCAGGTAAAATTTCCTGTAGTTTAATATATACATCCATCACACAAAATAGTTGGGACTATTAGTTTAATAGGGACTAATAGTTTAGTCCCACACAAAAGGTGGGACTAAAATGATCCAAAAGAAGAATCTTGAAAAACGGATAATAAAATAGTCAGGGGGTAAACCAATCAAGTTGAACGCTCTGATAGAAAATAAGAAAATTAGGCATAACGTGTTCAAACAGGCTGGAAAAGAACTGAAGACGGCGCACACAAATAATAGAAACTGTCTATTATTCGCCAGCCATGTATATATCCATGCACCCGAGTAAAATAGATCCCATGTGAACTGAAAGAGACCAAGCAAATTGTTACTGAAGAAAACGCAAACCTGGCAGTGATGGTGCCCTCCACTTTTTTCTCTGAGAGCTACAAAAGACATTTTCACGTACGGATTTTCAGCCACGTCAGTTCAGTACATGCCCTCTTCCCATACAACCTGTCTTCCCCCTGACTGAAACCGTTGCTGATATCACAGCCCCCTGAGATATCTGGAAGATGTTGCCATACATTACAACAAAACAAAACACTCCTAATTAATTTTCAAATCTTTTTTCCAAGATACAAAAATTGCTTATGATGGGTACATTTACTCTTGATCAAAGGAGCATTTTGAAGTACCACGTTCAGTTACTAGAGGCCATGGAAACTGAAAAATATGAGTTATGAATATTCACTCAAACGCAATCATTTCCCTTCTTCGAGTTTTTAACTCTCT
Organism: Anarhynchus alexandrinus; assembly: GCA_008711295.1. NCBI lineage: Eukaryota > Metazoa > Chordata > Aves > Charadriiformes > Charadriidae > Anarhynchus > Anarhynchus alexandrinus. Next base: position 1,262,046 of record VUYV01000114.1, read on the forward strand.
TCCTACCCTTTCATTGTTTAAAAGCTCTAAGCAATTCTTTGGATCAGATCATGCTGGGCACTGTAAAAACAGTATTAAGTGTTCTGCAAGAGGTCTACCTGTGAGCAAACACAATGTGCCCAGAGATGCTCCTATGAAGCTTCAACAGAAAAATCCAATTGCATGTGTTCCTCTGATACCGATATTGCTGTAGTTAACGTTATGGACATAGCTCAGGTAACACGATACTGGACCTGCTCTTCTAAGCTATTTCCAAATGAATAACTTCTTTTCGATGTTTTAAGATGAACAGCAGCATCTGATCAAAGAAAGTAGCATCAACCTTACACGGACATCCCAGGAAATTGGGGAAAACTTATGGCTATTACATTTCCCACAAACATTTTATCTGCCTTTCCAATTACTGCGTTGTTTTCACAATACTGGCACCGGTGCTGCTTCTATCTAGGTTAAATATCATGGAATAGGGAGGAGATATTAATGGTACCAACAACAATGAAAGTGAAATAATTTGCCATGTTTTAGAGCTGCATTATAATGCGTAATAGACTTTTTAATAACATGAAATGAGACTGATTTATAAATCTCTAGAATGACATCTGAAAAGGACTTAGATAGGCTGGTAAAAAACAAACGGCAACTAATGTATCTTTCACGTTGGCTGTGGCAGTGATTTACTGTGTTGTCTGCAATGCTAAATATACATCATAAATCCCTCCAACAGAAGCCTTATTATATTCATCCATCTCTTCCCTATGAGCCAACAGTTTCTTCTTTCATAAGCTTTATTGTATAAAAAGGAACTCATTATATAAAATAAAATGCAGGCTAAAGCCAGTGATCTTGCATTAACCTAATGAGGACTTTATCTAAAGAACGCACACTGGAGATGCCCTGTGGTTATGTTATTGTTGAAGACTATTTATCGAGTGACAGTGGGCAAGCTCTTTTTGTGGAAGACAAAATGATACAGAGCTCTTTCTAAACCAACATCACCTGATCCGTTTTCTGCTTCAGTTTAGGCTACTGTATGCAGTCTATTGCATAATACGAATTGGAAAGAAAAGATCGCAGCAGTTTGTAAAGGAGCGTGACTATAAGGAGGGATCGTTTACTGACTGAGGCAATATGAAGTAATTAGAAGAGAAAAGCAACGGGAACTGTAATGGACAATTAATATCAGCGTGAAGAGGGTCTCCTTTCTGTCAGTTGACAATGAAAATTCAGACATGCAGACCACTGAAGTCCACATCTGGTGTTTTTGAAGCACCCCTTCCACTGTTTAGCACATGGGTAACGTCAATAAAGCACGAAGATGGGGACAGCCTTTCACTCACGGCAAGCTCCCACCATTTAATGTCCTGTGAAGACAATTTCCTCAGCCATTGGAATAATGAATCCAGAACTATTCTCTACTCGTATTTCTATGAAAACAAGTATTTAAGCAACAGAAACAATAAGCAAGTTCCCTTTTTAGCATCAGTTCCCTGATCACTAATCAGAGCATCTCTTTCCCTTCAGTTTCTTGGCAGGGGAAAGAGACATTTTACCTATTTTCCACCCTGAAGGCACAGAGCAAATTCTCAAGGAGACATCAGAAATAAAGCCATCTGCTTCCAGAGTCTTATGCAAGACACAAAAGTGTGTGGATGCAACTTTGGAACCAGATGACCTCCCACTGATGCAGTGTTGAGAGGTTGCTCCCTGGTAAAGGCGGGGAGGAGAAGGCATCAGCCCCAACAATACCAAATGGATATTTGGGGAAGGGGATGCCAGAGGGAAACTACAATCAATGATGTATCACACAGATCTGAGAGAGACCAGTGAGTCACAATACTGTTGAGAGGCGGGCTTGCTCCTCAATAGTCTATCAAAACACTGAAATTGAAGGCAGGCAATTAAAGAAAAGTTAGCTACTTTCTGCTTTTAATGCATTCAGAGTATCTGATGAACGAGATCCTACATTCCTGGTTGATATCTATACGACCTACCTGTCTTTTCCATTTTGTTCCTCAGGCTGCTGAGGCAGCTGGCAATGATAGCAAACATTCCTCCATTGCTAGAGTGGCTGCTTTTGGTGATTTTCCACAAGAACGCTGCACAACTGACTTTGCCAGCTTGGCAAGACACACTTGTGTAGGATTTTGGAATCAGAAGTGGATGACCAGTAACGTGTTTGTGGCCTTTTAATCTCTTCACACTTCATGCATAAAAATTACAAAGTCAAAAGAGGTCTACACATAACATTTACAAAATGAAAAATCCTTTGCTTATCTTTTACATTACTCTACATCTGTTTTGGAGGAATAGATCACACACTTTACTCAGATAGGTTTCAAATCTACTTTTAACTACACATGTCTAGGAGTTATTGGAAGGGAGGTTTGAGGGCTACACTGCAGAATACTTTTGATTTGTTAACGCAGAGTTGTTAATTGAAAAGAAAGCTGATGATGTTTTCAGCAGTGACAGTAAGGCAATTGCTTCATTCATTAAAAATGGTTTCTTATTAGATCATGAAAAAACCCAATTCTAGCATTTTACCCATCTGTATTTAACTTCGTGTGTTCAGGATTTAGTTAGTTATTTAATAGAAACCACCTCAAAAAGATAGTTATTTGTGATTCTTTTTCTAAATNAAACCACCTCAAAAAGATGGTTATTTGTGATTCTTTTTCTAAATAAAAGATAAAGACATTTGATCACCACAGTTGTTGAGGTCTAGAAACATATTATGGGACATTTCCTCTTCGTAAAAATGGTCTATGTTTCTTTAGAAATGCTTTTCTGCATATCTTTGCTGTCTTCTCTTTTTTCTTTCTTCCCAGGGGTGGGGTGCGGGAAAGGACACCAAAACATATTAATTCTTATATTTCATCTTTCTACACGTTCTTATTTTTTCCTACCCACTTCTGCAACAAAGAAATTAAATATACTAACAGTTCCGAATGGGTTTAAGCCACGCTCTTTCTTTACTTCCCTATCTAACTCCTTTCTGCATGTTGCTTGTTATTTCTCTTTACGTTACGTTCCCTGAATCATGAAGAGTAGAGACTGATACTAAAAACCAAGAGGACGCATATACCAATCACACATTGTTCCTATTTCCAGTTGCTAAACAAAACAACTGTAGTTTTGCCTTGTCCCCGAAGAAAAGGAAGGAATACAGCAATCGGGAGATCCCAAATTTCTGTCTTCCACGGCATAAGCACATACTCAAATTTTATGCGCACAATTGAAATTATTAATATAGGTGATTGGTTCTAATTGACACAACCAAAACGATGCATATTGGCATCACACATATCAATCACATACTATTTTTGTCTCCTACTTTCCTTACCTGCCTGTCTATATTAGAGCAGTCTATATTAGAGCCTCGGTAACCTTCGCCCCTTACGCCTGTGCTGCTTATATAACACACTTCATACAGACTATTTTTTTTTTTCCCAAAGACTTCTTTCTTCTTCTATTGCTACAAAACTGCCACTAAAAGGCATATAAAAGGTTTCGAGTACTACAATATCCAACTTTCAGTTGCTGTTTCAATCTGACCTTCCCACTATTCTGCCAAAAAAAATTATTTCAAGGACTTCTCAAAATCTTTAGCTTTATAATAGATACGATATCATTTTATTTGGCAATTACTTCACCTGGGTGTCTATCCATCTCCCTGCTATATTTCAAATAAATTATAAAACAAAGCTACAAACGTAACACAACTGTGCAATCTGCTGTGCCACAAATTACCAATACTCTCAAAAGAGAGGCAGGGTGCAAAATTGCTACTTTTACTATTGCAGTTATATGTTCAAGGCACCAATGCCCCCCAAAGGACTTCATAAGAACAGCAAACTTTATTATACTTAAATGAATTTTAAAAAGGAGGAAAGAAAGCATCTCATCTCCCAGCAAGAGAAAGATCAGATTGGAAATACATAGTGGAATAGTTCGCTTAAATACAGAAGACGAAAAAAAGCCAACCCTTAAACAACCCCGAAGTTATATATATATAAACAGGTTATAAATAAAATGCACAGAAGTTAACAACATTATTCCAAGTATGTGCTTGCTCACTGTCATTTGTCTCTTACATCGCCTCTTTGCTTGACTGCTTTCACTTACTGCAACTTTTTCTCCCTAAATAAGAGACAATGATTGCTGGGACAGAGATCATTTGTATATTATCATTTCCAAAGTTATGGGCACAGCGGGCTCCTTATTCCCGACCACAGACCCTCAGGTGCTATTGCAATAGGTATACCAATGTTCCAAGGAATAAGAAATTAAATAAGTAGTACAAAACCACACATTTTAAAAGTACAGGGGAATGTGTGAATAATCTTTGCCATTAAAATATGTTTGTTGTTTAATATCCACAGTACTACTTCTTGTAACCCTACAAAAAGGACTTGTATTTCTAGGTATCTCACAGGTTTTGAAGATTGAAGCAAATAAACGCTTGCACTAAATATCACATAAATATGATATAAATAAATACATATCACATTACTCTCACCTAACCTTAGGCGTGTGCTGTACAAACGCCTACAAAGTGGACCCCAGCTTCTTTAGCAGTCAGTAGAAACCCATAGACACTTCCAGGGAACAACTTCATCTCTTTCTAGCAGACATCTCGGGTAAGTTGTGCCCTAAAAGTGCCTGTATCTCTCCATCCGCTGCAAGGAAAACAGCATTACCATCCCATGCCTATACTGACATCTGTATTCACTAAAAGGAATCCTCAGCCAGAAAGGCTAACATTTCTCAAGGATTTACCAGCTGTTTGTAGATCATTTATTTGTAAACAGCAAGAAAGAATCATCAAAGCACGACCGCGTTACCTGAACAGGGAAAATACAAAATATTCCTACACACCCACTAAAGAAGAAACTATGGATAGTGACCTTTCTGCAATGACCTGCATGTAAAATATTTGTTTACTTAGATGTTTTATTGAAGAATTGCAACTAACTAGTAAATTCTCCACCAATGGGCAAGAAGCAGGATTATTTGCTTGAATACAGAGTTCATCAGAAGGTGTAAAAGCACTTTAATGAATCTGCTTTTCACAACTTTCCTGTGAAAAGGAGATTATGACAGTTTTACAGATGGGTACCATTTAAGTACAGAAATATGAAGTGTAAAGCCTGGCTAACAGGGCAAGTTATCAGCAAAGCTAGGTAAGTACCAATTTTCCTTTCTGTCCTGTTCTCGGAATACTGTGTGACACTGACTTTCTGGAAATGATACTTAACAGAACCTCTCTCTCTCTCTCAAAAAAAAAAAAAAGCAAGCCAGCCTTCCCCTTCCCATTTTATTTAAATGTGCATTCTTTAATATTTAAAAATGAACTTATAACCAGTTCACCAAATTCATATGCTTTGAATATTCTCTCAAACTGATTCATAAAGCATGAGATAACTAATTCACTGACCTTAACTCCGTGATGAATGTGCTAAACTTTATCAGTCATACCTTGTGCTGCAGGAGCTTTTCCACTCGAATAGCAAATACACTCTGCCTTCCTTCATGTTTGAGTGGTATCAGGAAAGAGAGAGTTGTGTGCTTCATTTGAGTTCATAAGCCATTCTTCAAAGTGCTCTGATTCTTTCCCTCTTGCCCTCTCCTATTTTCTCTGGCTGTTCACGGGGCATTCGGACGGTCGTTAGAACAGGTTTTGCTGGCAAAGCCTCTCCTACCCAAACTACAGGACGTCGGGTTCTTCATGGCAAATACATTCTAGTGAAATACAATTTACAACTAAACCATAAACATTTTTATACTGCTGTCTGCATCTGACAAAACAGCTAGAGTATGTTATTACATACTGTAATATCTAGTTATTGTCTGGTCATTTTGGTTTTTCATCTGTGCTGGGCAGATGCTGATCTGGCATAAAAGGTGACAGTTCACAGGTTGCGCTGCCTCCCTACCCAACAACACTGACCTCCTCCCGAAACTACCATATTTATTCTTGTCACCAATAGAAAGAAATTCCAGGCGATTTTTTTTTTTATTTATTTCGTGTTTGGTGCTAATTTACCTTTCTTATTCTCAAACTAAAGCATCTGTCTTTCACCACATCAGATTTCCAAAAAGAGTTATCCTGTCATTTACTCTGCTCTTTACCAGCATAATAATGTATAGGGGAAGGGCAGAAATGTTTGTTTTGTTTGGGGTTTTTTTGGTTGTTTTGTTTATTTGGTTTTTTTAGAAGACAGACAGTTAATAAATAATCTTAATGAAAGTAGTAGTACATTCTTTTATTCTTTCAGTTATTCACTTTACTTCTGATAAATTTCATTTGCAATTCAAAGGGGACTGACAAAGTTCTTTGCTTCCCTAGATCTTGCTCTAGAGAGTTCCACCTTTAGTTGAATTACTATAGGATCCGGAACTTAGGAAAACCAAATGGTATTGAAAAATAGTGCACCAAATGAATAGAAAGATACTGGAAAAAAAAAAAACCAACCCAAAACTTAAAGATTAAAAATAAATGAAGTCATGACCTCAGATCTCATTAGCAAAATTAGCTGGGAAAGAGCTCATGGGAAAAAAAAGAATATTAGTTATTGAGCATTTTTGTTCTTTTATAGGCAGCTGTATTTGAAGTCAACCAACAGAAATAATCCAGATGCTTATGAGTGAAGTTGTTTTATAGGAACAAATATTATCCTTCTTTGTATCTATTTTAATTAATTTTTTAAAAGCTTACGATACCAATTATCTTTTTTGCATCTTGGAAAGCTTATGGATATTCTTTTACAACTTGAATTTGTGCCATCTCTTAGAAGAAAAAAATAAAACTAAAAAAAAGAAAAAAGGGGAAAAAAAAGCAGCTGTCTGTCCTAGAATATTTTAGTAGTTTAGGAATAAGTGTTTTGGTGAAACTAAAATTATTTATTCACGTACCTTTTTTCCTCTGTTCAGAAGGAGTGGAGAAAAGTCCTATTTTTCCATTTGTGATGGAGACAGGAAAAAGAACCACACATTCTTTAGTATCATTTTTGCCTGTATCTTCAAAGGACTTTGGGATTTAGACTGAGAATAATTTAAACAGTGTAGCACTAACTGAGGATTAGTATCAAGAATTCTACATATCAGAAAAATGCAACTGTCCATCAAAAGAGTAAAACTCAGCGGGCAAGCGACCCTGGGGCTGGTCTAAAAACTCACAGAACACACCTAAGAACTACCACAAGCTTCACCACTTTCTGTTCCAAGATCAAGAAATACTTTTCGACCTTTCATTCTCAGAGCTGCACAGCACATTGCACACAACTGAAACACAGAACCCAACCAGCCTGCGATTCTATTCCCAGGAGAAGGAGAGGAGGACGGAAGGATGGATGGACAGAAAACCTGCATACGAAACACCTTTATCGTATTGTCACTCACTGTTTTGAGGAAAGGTGCTCAGATATCAAGATGAAGGGTTCAGAATAAAAATCCGGCACAAAACAGCAGACGGGTTTTTTTAGCGACCCCTAAGAGAAACATGTAAACGCACCTACCCGGGGATGTCACCAGACTTGGCATGCAGCTTGACCTTTCAAGTGCTATAAAAGTCACCAACAGACAAATTTAGTAAATCTCATATTGAACACAGAATCATAGAATGGTTTAGGTTGGAAAGGACCTTGAAGATCATCGAGTTCCAACCCCCCTGCCATAGGCAGGGACACCTCCCACTAGACCAGGCTGCCCAAGGCCACGTCCAGCCTGGCCTTGAACACCTCCAGGGATGGGGCCTCAACAACCTCTCTGGGCAACCTGTGCCAGTGCCTCACCACCCTCAAAGTGAAAAACTTCTTCCTAATGTTCAATCTAAACCTGCCCTCTTCCAGTTTGAAGCCATTCCCCCTCGTCCTCTCACTACATGCCCTAGTAAAAAGTCCTTCCCCAGGACAAATCAAACAGATTTGATCCCTTACAGAAACAGTGCCCTACAGTTAATTTGTCAAAGAGGGATAATAATTAGAGAGATGTGTCTTACATCATGGTTACTCTGCCAGATGAATTTCTCAGACGCTAATCGTATTTGGAGTACATTTACTTGAAGCTTTATTCAAAGTGTTTCTTCTGACACTCCATCAGGAGAAGTAACTGTCGTAACTATAGCTAGACTATAAATGCTGCCTCCCAAAGAGCAACCCCTAAATCAATATTTACAAGTAAGCTACAAAAGGTCTCAGAAAAAGCCTATAACGCTGCAATATTGATGGGGGAAAATATGTAATTGGCTCCCTTGAAAGCCTTATCAGACGACAAATATTAGTTCGCATAAAATTGTCCAATTAGGAGGAAAGTAAGGAAAAGAATAATTTTCCCTAAGGTTTTTGGTTGAGTTTTTTCTCCACTTAAATACCACCAATACGAATATCATTGGCAATAATTACTGAGGTAACTCATGAGCTCATTTTTGAAAGCACATTTCAGCTCATAAAACAAGGTTTCAGGACTGCTAAATATTTTTTTTCCTAGGATTTTCCATTTTTTTTCTACCAATAAGGAGAAATTATTGGATAGCACCACAACAAAAGTAACTTACACGCATAACAACGCAAAGTTTAGGAGAAGGAAGAACAAAATACTTCACATGACACAACACAGATGAATTTTAATCCATGTACACAGTCGGAGCCACGGGAGAATTTTTGTGCGCGTGTGAATAAAGCTACAGTTTTAGATGCAGAGTTTTTTTGATAGTAATGGTATTTCAATAAATCCTTCAAGTTATTCAATCATTTAGAGCCACTGATATTTGTTTGCACTGTCGGGTGCACTGTAGGTAGACCCAGTTTTCCCTTCTGCACTTAAGTAACCATTTATACAACTGTCAGGATAGACAACGTGACTCAAACTTGGTGCCCAGGCAAATCGCCAGGTTTTGAGGGACTTGCAAGGCCAGCTTTAGCAAAAGCAGGGCGATCCCTACGCAAAGTTTTAAAGTGGTGATGGAGCAGCATTTTCCAATGAGAAATTTGAGGATTTTCACTAAGCTCTACTGACAGCTGATAGAAAACTTTTAGAACGGCTGTTACGCTGATGTGTGTTTGAATATCCCATATAGGTTAGGAATGAAGAAATAAAGAACTCCACAAAACAGTTGGGGGGTGGAAATAAAAGGTATTGCGTTTCTGTGTTTCCCCAATTCAATTCACGTTGCATTTTGATATGTTTTTCATAGCAGATGTGTCGCCACCTAACCAATGCATAACTAGCCTGGACTTCTCAATCATGCCACTGAATGGCTTAAAAAAGCCATTTAATTTTCACTTGAAAATGCAGGCTTTGAATGCACACTATAATTGTAGAGTTTATCAACATTTCACTATTCGAATATTAAAGCAAACTGCTTGTTTTAAGTAGAACACCAATTTTGTGCCGCTCCCAATATTTCAGTTTCTGGAAATGCTGTCTTCTACTTCAACACATTAGCAGTTCTACGATTTTACGATCATTTCTTTGGCAAGGTCAACAAACCTGGGAAAATCTCGAAAGCATTACTACTTGAAGAAAAGCCACCTTAAATATTTTGGAAGACTTAAGCATCAATGCAACATAAGCACATACACCTCTCTGTGCATGAGCGTATCGCATCTTTTCTACGCCGTAGCACGCGGGCAGCTGCCTCCATGAGGGCTTTCAGAATGACTTCTGCTACTATTTCAGTATCTGCGTATTCTATGTCATCCATCTGTGTGGACCATCATGGAACATCCCTCAAAAATAAGGACAACAGAAGTTCGGCTTATGTCATTCCCACTTAAAAGCCAGAGATGTCAGACTTCTTTACGTGTTTCTGTTCATCATACAGGTCAGGTAAAAACCAACAAGGTACTTTGCATTTTGTGCATTGTGTTTACTTAAATCTTCCTTTTTAACATTAAGTTAACCCATGCGAACTGAGTGCCAGGGACCACAAAACCTGGATGATTTTAATTTTCAGAGTATCGGCTTGCATTAGCAGTACTTAAGGGAAAGTCTTTAAGATTTATACCAGAGCACCTACAGTTATAAGACTTCTCTCACCATTACCCACCTCTGTTCTGGGACTGGAGCAGTGAAATTATCCCATGCACAGGAAGGAATTTGCCAGCCAAACTGCATTCCAGACTAATTACAACCACCTGGTACATGGGAACTTTGCACATGTGCTAAGAGAGGTGAAACGAATGTGCTGTCTTTTTGAATGCAAAGAGCAATAATGTGATTTTACTTACTGCTGGGTTGTATTAATACATTGGCAAAAGCAAGACTTTTTTTTTTTAGAGAAGAGGAAAACTAATACTGTTTACATAAGAGAGGAAAAATCTTTAAGAAAGTCAATGTAATAAATAAAATTAATGCCAATAAAGCAGAGATTTTGTATCAGAAAAGGAAAAGAGAAAAAAAAGGAAAAAGAGAAAGAATGCAAACTAGGACCATAAAAGAAGAAAGGAAAATTTTCCTAACCCAACAGCACACTAGCTCAGCTTCTTTAAATCACACAATAAGTCTTTTATTTTATTTATCCAGCTTTTTCACTCATGCACTGGATGTCAATTCCAGTATTTACCTGCTACATTATCTCACCCAAAAGCTGTTAAATGGCACGCAGACATCTGTGTTGTCCTGCAGGTATGGAAAACTTGGCAGATTTTCAGAATAATTAGAAACCAAAAGCGTAATTTGCAGCAAGAAACATGAGCATTGCAACTATGTATTTTTGGTCAAGCATATTACTTCATTTTGGACTATACTACAAAACAGGTCATTGTTACTTCAAGGCGGAAAGAGGAAATATGTTAAACAAACCATACATAATTTGGGTTCAGTGAACAGGTTGTATGCATCAGAGTTTGTCAGCCCTTGGTCAGACAGTCGAGTTATACCAAACAAATCCTTCTTGTTTTGCAAGGTAATGCTCCTGTCATTCACTCAGTGGGTTCCTTCTCTGCTTGACTGAAACTGTCTCCTAAGTCCACAGTGATAAGTGACCCTGAAAAAAGCTCTCACTAAATGATGCTACCAAGTATCAACTGAAGCTACGGCATTCCAGGAAACCCTGGGGAGCTGAATTAAGCAACATATTTGGGATTTCAAGACTTGCTTTCATTGTGATGCTCTGTATCTTATAGAATAATAGAGATTTCACAGCCCAAGAAACACACAAACGTTGATATATATGAAGAATATACATGCCTGCCCATTATGTTTTTCTGTGTCTTTAGCCCCCTTCTTCTTACTGTGACCTGTTAATTCTGAAGGATTAATTACACTAACCAAAGAATAACTGCAGAAAACAGATACACATTAAAATCTCTGCAATTTATACTATTTGAAGGGTGAAGAATTTTCAGAACAAACAAAAAAACAACATAAGAAACATCCCAACTAAGATCAGGGGTTTGTCAAGACCACAGTTCTGACGGAAGCAATAGAAGAGTCTGTTTAGGAATTCCATACAATTTCCCTTGTATTTCCACCGAGTCCATAGCTGTTGGGTTTGGGATGTTAGACGATTTGTATACACCTATTCCCCTTAGTATCTGTCGCCCATGAATTTGTAAAATCCCTTTTTGAACCTGGTGATTCCTCTTCTGCTTTGAAGTTTACTAACATTAAAGCTAAATATGTATCTCATAATAATCTGAACCATACAGCTTTTCAAAATGGTATTTTATTCTACAATTGAACATCAAGATGTGTTTTAATGAACTCCTCGATGGCTCGTGAGAAATGAAGCATCACTCCACCCATGCATTCAGAAATTCAAAGCTAGAAATGAAGTGTGAGGTCTTTCTTAAACATTCATAGGCTTGTAATGCTTTAGGAAATACAGTTTAAAATGTAAACGTCCATTTCATTCCAGGTGTTTCTGTTTTAATTGTGGGGTTTTTTTTCAGAATCATTTTAATACATTCATTCAAACAGATTATACTCTGGTCATTTCGTATCAAAAATGGGTAAGTATATGCTTTGATTTTTAATGAGCAGAAAGTTGTTAGCCATTTTTCAGAGAGGGCTGTGACTAATTTTATTTTATAACCTTGGCTAATAGATAATTAGGTGTTTCACTCAAATTAGCTCTGACACAGCTGGAGGCAAAGTGGGAGGAAGCAAAAAGCTGGCTTTTGCCATAAATTTTGTACTATCAGCTTCTGAACACCTCTGTGAAGCAGCTGATAGGAAATGCTATATTGGATATGCATAACCTGTGTTTGCATTCTGTTAATAGTATTCTCAGGTTTTAAGTGAAGAGAAGCTTAATAAAAAATAAAAAAAAAAGATATGCAGAGGAGGAGGATCTCCCATAGAGATCATTAAGTGGATCACCGAAGCTGTACAAATTTCAAAACAGATTTCCTGGATCAGGTACTTCCTCAGGCTTCACACGGAGTGCGCCGTCATCCATTAGTATTATTACTTTAGTGTAATCCCAACGCAACAGCGTAAATTGTGACTTGTGTCAGTCCATCTCCCTCCAGTTTAAGGTCAACGGAATTATTCATATATGCTTAAGTTACATACGTACTACTGCAGTAACTGTTCCCTTATGCCAAGCACCCACCTTTGTGCGATTTTGTTTGGTGGCCAGCAGGTAATATTGTGCTAGAAGAACTAACACCGCAATAGTAAGAGCAATTCTTAAGCCACCTAAAGCAGGAGACATGTTCACGTGTACCGTGCCTAATGCTGGCCTCTGGGTACAAAGGAGAACGTACACACACCATACCAGCACAAGGTCTTCTGCAACACGGCACCTAATGTCAGCAGCTCTCCTAATACACAAGAGTCTCCATTTAAATAAAGTTATTAGCATTTAAAATATTTATTCTTCAACTAGCGCTTTAAAAAGGGCATCAATCACGTATCATCCCAGTCGCTTTAATGTAGTGGTCTCAACACTGTATGGTGACACATTAGAGCACGCAGAAAGTCAAGAAAAAAACACCTACATTTTTCGTCTATTTATCCAATTATCACTTACCAGAGCTGAAGGACATACTGTCTCTTTTGTCTCATTTCTGCTTTTTGGATCAAGGATGCTGCAAGTTTGTTTTTATAATATGTTGACGTGAGATTGCATAGCATGACAAGTTTAGCTGAATTTAGAAAGTTGGTCAGATGCCAATGTGTAATTTCATATTTATGCAGCAGATTATATATTGTGCTTATGTATTATGTATTTCCTGTCACAGCCTAGTAGCTTCTTCGCTAATTATTTTTCCGTCTTCTGCAACTTGTGATTCTTTTCTTATAATGTCTAAAGTAAAAATCTGATTAGTTTCCTAGTAAATACAATAGACATTTTAAAATTAAATAGGGAATCAATATATCAAAAAAGACACACAAAAACCACAAAGAAAAATGGAGACTAATCATCATCAATTCAAGTGTACAGAAGTGTCTAATCAGGAGAGATACGCATATTTCGGATTATTCAGGCTCGGCATTAAATTTGCTCATTTTAGTTGATGTAGTGTTTGTATTTTGTAGATAGCTGATATCTGCTTACCTATAATATGTTTTTGTCAGTACTGGTACCCATCTTTTATACGTATTTATATATTTATGTGTTTGCAGCCTTTCAACATAAGGTCAGCTACTTATCAGAAATGGTGGTATTTGACAACAATCATTTTTGATTGACCAATTGCACCAAGATTTTTGGAAAAATTAAGGATAGAAACTTCTAGGCTCATTTAAGCAGCATCTGAAAAATTTAAGAATAATTATTTCTAAAACAAAGTAGCATTTTTAATGAGTAAAATATTCTTAGCAATTTATCATCCATTTCCTGGTCAAAACACTCCTAGCTTGGCAGAACAAGGTGACCAACTGATGTTAAAAGTATCACTTCTAAAAAGCCTTTCTCAAAACGACCTCCTTGAAAACCTCAGAAACCTAAGTTACATAGCCTCCTACCTACAGCCTGCAATTTATTTGAGATGTCTTATTCCAATGATGAAATAATGATCCACTTACATCACTTGCGTGGCCAATAGCATCCCGGCATGTATCAGATGTGGTTTAGTGGTAACTGGGCAGTGTTAGGTTAACGGTTGGACTTAATGATCTTAGTCTGTTCCAACCTAAAAGATTCTGTGATTCTATGATCAGTAAACCAGTGATTTTACAAGTATATCCACTAAATTATTCATGTCAAAACAGTACAAACTTACAAATATCTTACCAAAATTTCCCATACATCTGATATCAAAGTTTCCAATACATTATCGCCACCTTGGTAAGTTTTACTGCTTTTTACCCAGACAATTAAAAACATGTACCTTTTTTCCTGAGTCAAGTAGCAAATGACGTAGTTTTTTTGTGGTGTCAGCCTACCTTCACTGTTGCTGCAATTTTCAAATCCAACAGCATGCTGCTTTACTTTCTTGTTGTCATAGGATAAGGGCTCCATGATCTTGTTTAGTAACTTTACATATCTTATAGCGTTCTCTCCTAAGTATGGTCATTTGCTGATTTCAAAAACACAAGAGAGGAGAGATTTTTCACATATATGTCTTTCACTCATTCTTAATGTTATATGCATGTACAAATATTTTTGTCTGGATGCAAAAATTGCCATCATACCTTCTCAATGCCTTTAACGCCTGTTTTCCCCTCTGTGCTCCTCGCTGTAGTTCTCATTTCTCTCATGCTTCTGTACAAAGTTAGCCTCTGCCTCTTGGCAACCACATTGTTTGACGTTTTCCTAGCCAAAAACAACTACCAAATGATCATCCCCGCTTCTATTGATCATCTGGCATCCATCCAGCTTCTCTCAATCAATTGATCTCTTGCTGCTTCTGAGCTCCAAACAATTGATAATGTGTTTTGCCCTGCAGTACCATGCTTCTGCAGCCCCTGCTCTTTGCAAATTGATATTGCACTTTCCCCCAGATTTCTCTACTGGCTTTCTTCCAAGCCAGGGAATCCAGCAACGTGTTTAACACAACTTTCCTTCCTCCTGTGGTTGGCTGTGATCTCTAAATACCCAACCGAGTGAAAAAGAAAACTTAGCTCTGAAAGCTAACAAGGAATTCTGCTGAGAAACCATACATACCAGCAACTATCCCTACAGATAAATTGAAACAATGCCAGTAGACTTTCTTCAGGTAATGTCTTCAAGAAGGAAAAAAAAACGTAGAAAGAAGTTGTCCTTCACTCAGTTTTGGCAACACAGAAATTTGTCTGCTCCAGAAGGGTAAGTCTTCTCCAGGTCTGAATTGCTCTGCAAAGATTTAAAAAAAAAAATCACTTAATTTCTCTCCCATGTCTTCGGAACTTCTGCAGATGATTAAGAACCACATGACAAAGGAATAAGCACTATTTATATATGGCCTTCCAGGTTGTCTGAGATCCCCCTTTTGTATCTTATGGCATTTTAGAGTCATTTAAATGAATTATATTTGATCGTGTGTAAAGGGATGCAATAACACAGATGGGTGGAACCCCGTTCACACTTCCAGAAACACAGGTGTGGCTCCAGCTATAGAATTTACATGAATTAGTTCAAAACCTGAGAGTTTTAAAGTTAATATTATTATGGAAGTTGGTATAAAGTTTGCACGTGGTCAGGGTTAGATTCATGTCTTTATTTAACCAGCAAATAGTTTTCAAAATCCCTGGTTTTTTTCTAAAGCAATGCTATACATTTAGTATAATATCACGTGTTTGCAGTCGATAGTCTAGCAAGGAGGTACCCGAGTTCGACATGCAAATGCCTGTTATCAGCTCTGTTCAGATGCATCTATGTCCTGCCTTATCCTGCTTTGGGTATTTATAGAGCCGGAAACTTTCTGTAAGAAATATCTCAAAACTTTCAACAATGATGTTATTCACTAGACATAACATTAACGCTACAGGGAATAAAATGGTTATCTTTGAATTGTACTTTATAGAAGACAGAATAAGCAATCACGACTAATATATGCATCCAACTTCAGTACTGTGACCGCTTCTCCCTGTTGATCTCATAGGGCGGTAGCCTGAATGCTCTTTAATCTAGAAACACGAATTATAAACGAGCCCACCAAAAGCATCAGAGGCTGAGTTCTGACCATGGTCAGACTCTCTATTAAGAGGTAATTATAATACAAAGTGAAACATACTGACATTTGATAACAACAGTATATAATGTGAAAGCAACACTGAAGAATGAGTTTTTGTTGTTCATGTGATTAAGAATGCAATAAAAGCTCTACCTATTCCTGATGGACCAAATTAGATAATACTCCTCATCAGTGTTTAAATAAAGTTTATCCACCTTACTGCTTAGATTTCTTCATGAGCTTATTATAACAACGTTTCATATTTAAAATATTTTTAAAGCAATGTATTATTAAAATGCTGCAGTAGCTGTTGCCAAGCTGGTACTGCGTTTCACAGGTAACCTAGGCACATAGAAACGTTCCTGTTAGAATTTAACTGATCTTCTGCCATGCACAAAAACACCCGAGAAGCTAAAAATGCCCTAACAATACAAAATCCCTCAATTCCCTACTCCCGGACTCATGCACAGATCTAAGGAAAGCAAAAAGCCCCCTTGCGCTCCCAGCATGGAGAGTCAGAGAATCTCACCCTCACAGGGAAAAACAAAATAGGGAAGAAGGACAGAATAAAAGACCACACCAAAACTTAATATTGCAAAAAAGAAAGAGTTTCTAAAACACTTGGTTCTCTCCTGAATCACTGAAGATAATCTTTCCAAAATAAGTTATCTGCCTCTGTTACCTGTACATACTTTACTGAAAGCAAAGCAACAGGGGGACTAAACCCTGAGATATTAAGCCTCTCTTATGAATTTAAACTTGTATCAAAAAAAAAAATCTACATTTAGGATATTATCATCTATTAATATCTATATCCTCCAGTCCTGTTTGACTGACACGACTTCTTTTAGTCGTTTGCTGAAAGCAGCAGAAAGGTCTTATATCAACGGTAATTCCCCAGCTGACATTTGTTCCTCAATACTGTGGAACTCTGAGTAAGCCTGAGGAGAGCCATTAACATAATTTAGTCATCAATGATAAACTCCCAGCTTTTAATGTCTTTCAATGATTTCTTTTAATTATTCATTCTGTTTTGAAAGAATCTTAGAATAAACTCGAATTCAGTCACGACGTTAATCATTATTTGCCTCACCGTTCAGCTTAAAATATTACTTGTGTATGGTTGCAACCATTATGCTACACATTCAGAATCACTCTGTCAGGCTTAAAAACTGTTGTTCTTGCCAGTGTGAAAAGTGATTTTTCGGAAAAAAGGAAAAAAAAACCCACCTAAGTTTACATGATGTTACGTTAATTTTACATGCAAAAAAGTTATTCTATATTTTAATTTACTTCAATATTTTTAAAGAACATTCATTACACAGAATAGTTCCAGTTGGAAGGGACCCACAACGATCAGCTAGTCCAACTGCCTGACCAATTCAGGGCTGACCAAAAGTTAAAGCATGTAGTTAAGGGTGTTGTCCAAATGCCTCTTAAACACTGGCAGCCTTGGGGCATCGACCACCTCTCTAGGAAGCCTATTCCAGTGTTTGACTATGCTCTCGGTAAAGAAATGCTTCCTAATGTCCAGCCTAAACCTGCCCTGGTGCAGCTTTGAACCATTCCCATGCATCCTGTATCACTGGATACCAGGGAGAAGAGCTCAGCACCTCCCTCTCCACGTCCCCTCCCCAGGAAGCTGTAGAGAGCAATGAGGTTGCCCCTCAGCCTCCTTTTCTCCAAACTAGACAAGCCCAGAGCCCTTAGCCGCTCTTCACAGGATATTCCTTCCAGCCCTTCCACCAGCTTTGTTGCCCTCCTCTGGATGCATTCAAGTACCTTACTTATATGCTGCTTTTAACTCCAGTTCGTTGAGCTTTCTCTTCAAGCTTCCCATTTCCCTTGATCGTAGCCCAAAAGAAAAACTAGAGAGCGGAGAAAAAAAAAAAAAAATCAAACGCGCAAATATAAAATTAGAAATAACAGTTTAGTCTGCATTTTACAGGTGGAAAATAACTGGATTACGAGCGAGCAATAAATTGCTCCCGCAGGAAATGAGGTGTCATAATAGTATGTATCAGTAGGAATATCACAGGTAATGTATTTCTGTAGCTCAGGACTTTCAATCCTACCTAGATGACTGTGCTTAAGCTGGGTACTGCATTTCAGAAAAAAAAAAATTAACAAACAAGGCACAAACAAGTGTCTTTAGGAATACAACGAAACTGACAAAAGCTGTATGTCTTCTAATTGTGTATGAAGAAACACTGAAGGATTTTTGTTTGCTTGGTCTAGAGAAACACGCCATCAAAGAAGGACCTGCAACAATTTTCCATCATTAAAAGCCTATTATAAAAATTACAATTTAATTGTTCTCCACGGCACCTGAAGGAAAAGAAAAAAATGCATTCTATGTACAATTAAAAAACTCGTTAGTATGCCATTAGGAACACACTCTGACTGTAACAGAGTTAGGCATTACAGCAAGCCACCCTCATTTAAAGGTGTGAAGAACAGAGTGGACACACATTCTGTAGAGTTAGGTTTGCAGTTAGAAATTAGATTACGTGTAATACTTTTGTAGAGTGGGATGGACAAGTCTTCCTGTCATATATTGCTAAGGGTTGTGTGACTGTGACAAAACTGGAAAAAAAATAAAAAGGGCCACAAAAAAAAAAAGATTACCACAATCCTGCATTTTTTTTTTCCATTTTTGAAGTAACACACAGAACATAAAACACGTGCTGCATTTTCCAACTGCTAGAGAAAGAAAAATGGAAGTATAAAATTTCTCTGAAGTCTGTACAAAATGGCAAAATTCTTTTGAAATGGTCTTCTGTTTTTCCATGTCATCAAGTCATAAATGTTGTTATATTATATATATGTATTATATATATAATATATAGAGAGTGGCTATCATAGACAGTTTGCTATAGTAACCATTATTCACACTTAAAAAAATATATATTTCTTATGCTTATCTATATTTATTAGCACCTTAATGATGTCTTTGAAATGTGAGCAGTGCAAGTCTTACCTGTATTTCTTTTAATACAGCTATTAAGAATCTCTTTAATAAATATTTTTGTAACGTATCTTCACACATTGAGAAAAGATCTTTCTTCCCCTTGACAAAAGTATTAAACTTCCATTAATACTAAGAGCAACCTTTAAAAAGTTTTCTGTTAAGTTTTTCAAGACCACTGGGTGATATATTGTAAATGTTCAGTACAAGATTTTTTCAGAATGAAAAGCCATATAATGTTCAGATTCTGAACATTCAGACATAATATCCAGAGAAAGGATCACATGCAATTTAAAGGAAATTGCCTGAAAATAAAATCAGCTGTCAGCTTCATTAAAGATTACTGGCACACCCCCCATATGCAGTAGCATTGATTCACATACAGTAAACCAGGTATGCAAAGAAACACGTATCTGTGAAATAAAACAAGTGCTTTCGCTAAGGTTTTCTGTTATGCCATTGAAATTTCAGCTGCAGTAAAATGAAACAGTACTAAGAAAGGATGATGCAGAATCTCAGAGGGGCTGAGGTTGTAAGGGACCTAAGTCCATGCCCCACTGCTCAAACCAGGGCCAACTAGAGTAGGTTGCTCAGGACCATGTCCAGTTGAGTTTTGGATATTCAAGGATGGACACTTCATAGCCTTTCTGTTTGATCACCCTCACAGGAAACATTTTTTTTCTTATGTTTAAATGGCTCTTACTTTTCAGTTTGTGCCCTTTGTCTCTTATCCTTTCACTGGCTACCACTGAGAAGAGTCTGACTCCATCCTCTTAGCACTCGTCAGGAGAATTAAGGAGATGTGATTTTACATGCACATTTACACAGTCAGAAAGAGTTTGGTATATTAACCTAGGAACTGATCTTTATCGTATTCATACAACTGCACCAAAACAAATCACAAGATATACACAGACAACACTGATAGCCATGGCAAGCCAACAATAGGATTATTACTATTTCTAATGGACACACAAATCAATTAAGTGACCTATTCAGTTAACACATCACCTCCTTAACAGTGCTGCAATAAACCACAGTCAAGCGTTGTCCTTAAACATCATTTCTATCCAGTAGCTTTATTGAAGACCTTCCTAAAGGTACTTGTAGAACGTGTGTCAACTACAATGTAGTAGAACCAAGCCTTAGGCTTCCCCGCATGCATCCAAAAAGCGGCACAGTCCTTGAAATCTGTCTGCCCAAATGTACAAGCTACTTAATTTATCTACTCATCCTTGACAGTTTCGCCTTCCGTGAACTGTATCTTCACCATTACACCAAATCTCTGAGTACAACAACAAATTACTTACTGTGGAAGTTAATGAAAAACATTAAATATCAATTCCTCCACTACGAAGCTCATCAGGGTGAAAATATACACCCCAGAATATCAAACTGCCTCTCCTGCCTTCCCACTTGCCAATTATCTATCATCCATTATGTAACCCAACTGACAAATTCTACAGAGAAGTTTCATGTTTTACTGACATTTGAAAAGATGGGAAACAGCCCAAGGAAAAGCTATTCCTCCTATTGAAATAAAATGACACAACGTGCCAATTATGCTACTCGTTTTACTTTGTCACTGTACACAACAACGCAATTCTAATACTTATGTGGTCGGTTTGTTTGTTTCAACATGTAGACAAAATATTTCCTTCAGCATTGTTAGAACACAGCAGTGACCTCCAGACACAGAAATTGTGGAATTCATAAGATCTAATCCAGTGCAAAAAAAAAAAATCCAAATGCAAGAGAATTCCAGCAACTTATTTTCTCCTGTTTGTAAATGCAGGAAGATACCACTGTTCATTTCCAACTGGATCTCTTTTTCATGGTTCTCTTCACATCCGTGACAGCCAGTAACACACATATTAATGAAAGTTTAGTATGATGAATCAGCAGGTGTAACTGCAATATATAATAATTCGATAGCCGGCATTAATCATTGTTTGGAAGTTAACAGGAATGCAGCGTGTAGGCTTTTTGTTTCATGTATTTTACAGTTTCAATAGGAGTGAATGGCTTATCTTCACCACCAGTAATGGCTTTTTTTTTTTTTTAAACCAAGATTAGCTTAACACATGGTAAAAAATATGTTAAAATCATGTTACAGCATACCAAGACACGGGGCTTGAAAACTGTGCATATCTGTGCAATCTCTTTTCTACGCAGCATGGTAGTAAGAGCTTGAGAAATTAATGGCGTGGACTTCACCCATAAGCAACCAGAGAATTTGTCTAGACTCTCCATAGATTTTGCTTACTAGTTCATAGTACCATAATTAAACTCAAAGCAGTTGCATCTACTGAGCTTTAATCATTTTTCTGAGATATATAAACATGGGTAAAAATACACTGCAGTTACAATTTTTAACTCAGTAGGTAGCTGAAGTAAATCCGTATCACAATACCAGGATTTATATTACCTCGCAAATGTTTCAAAGCTATCAACCTGCCTTCATGAAAGAACTTCGATATCTCTACTTGGCTAACACATGTTAAAATGCCATTTGTATTCTAAGCATGGACTTTGACCAGAGAGACAAAAAGAGCTGTCTCCAGATGCCAACTGGGACAATCAAGAACCATTAGCAACCTGCGGATACTTCAATCACTGAAGCTATTGACAGGATAGTTGGATCCTAATTATTTCTGGAACTAGAATAACTTTCTGTAGCTTAAAATGAAAAAAAAACCCTAGTACTTTTACAAAAAGAAAAAAAAATCTAGATAGGATTAGGAAATTGCTCAGCTTTATTCAGAACCCATTCACATTGTCTCTACCTGTCCCAGCCTCTCCTACATATACATGAAATACCTTTACAAAGAATATAGCCGAGCATTTAGAAAAATGAGGCAGATGACCTTATGAAAGTGGACCGCTAAGACGAGATGTGAATCAGAGCGCTGACAAATACACACAGTTGAAGGTGCCTTTTTTCCCCCAGGAGAACTTGTGGAAAAAAAAAATAAAAATACCGCATCTTCAAAAGGAACAAGAGGACCAAAAGGGAGAAATATCATTAAGAACCATCACAGTTCTGAATATGAGTAAGGCACATGCCCTGTTCCAAGCCACTGGATGATTTATACTGCTTTATACAGGGAGGAAGAAAAGGAGTTCCTCCCAAAGCCCGGTGGTCCTCAGATGTTATATCTGTGAAACATCGCTTCTTCAGAGAAGTAATTAGTAGTGACAGATGGTTAGTATGGAATGCTTTGACTAAGGATAACACCCTCATTAATAAGCATTTCTGGTTTTTTAAGTTCTGACAGAAGCCATGTGAAGGCTGAACAAGTAAGACAGTTCACAAAGATGCTCGAGGAACAATGGTCACCATAAAAGAAGCTAAAAGTGTATTTCTCAGAAACAGTGACAAAGTATTTTGATTTATGGAGTATAAAAGAGCGAAAGATGAGCACAGAATTGGATTGAGTCATATATACAAGTGAATACATGAAATGTAAGACCTTGTGAACAAAAACAAGAAGTCTGCCCATGACAAAAAGCAGAGAACTTTTTCTTACTTCTGAAGAATAATGCATTTTTATAACTCTTACAAACAAACTGATTGAGGTGCTTATTTCTCTAACCGTTGCTCTTGATGTGGCTACTGCATTCATCCCTGAGCTTCATTTTTTCAGCTCTGCAGGAAAAAAAAAAAAAAAACCAACAAACCCAGCCTAAAGTTGTTTATAACAATCATCCAAAATAAAAAAAAAAAAAAATAAATCTATTTGCAGCTTTCTGTTTCTGAGCATATAGTGCCATCTATATTCTCAGGATGTTTTCACAGCCTCTGCATGAAAACAATTACTTCATCTGTCCTAAAAGCTCAGCACATTTGAACGCATTCTTTATTACCCAGATCCTAAAATAACACATACACAAGGATTTTCTCCAGTGACAACTGATTAGGGCCTGTTTTGCTTTATGGTATGCGAATTTGAGAAGCCTTCAATAGTCTTGAGCATTAAGCAGACTCCTTCCTGAACTTAAGACTTTTTAAGACACTTCAGGACAGACACAAACTAAAACATTTTACATTTTTAACCGACAGCTGTGTGTTTTCTTTGTGTAAACTCTGTAGCCACTAGCCATTAAAAAAAAAATATAGGAACTATTTAGAGATTTTTGAGGCCCCATCCCTGGAGGTGTTCAAGGCCAGGCTGGACATGGCCTTGGGCAACCTGGTCTAGTGGGAGGGGTTAGAACTTGATGATCTTCAAGGTCCTTTCCAGCCTAAACCATTCTATGATTCTATGATCCTATGATTCAAATAAAACTCTGTAGAGGCTACTCCCATTCCATACCCAATAGGAACAGAGTTGTGTAGGGTAACCTTCCTTCAGGCATTTGAACAGGAAATGAACATATGGAAGAACCTGTCTCTTTTTGAAGCTGACAATAGGTACTACCCTCTAAATTCAAGTGGCACTGGAAAAACAGAAGTTCTGCAAATCAGGAGCTGAAAAAGCCCCCCAAAACTGTTACTGTGCCCACAAGAAGAAAACAGGCACAGAGACCACACTCCTACGTGTAATTTCAGAAGAAACATACTTGAATCTATGAAGCACACAAGACTGGAGAAGCAGTTAAACTCCTTTCTTACAGAGGCATTAGAGTTCCTTCAAGCCTTTCTTTCTTTGGGCAGTCTTCCATTAGAGCTTTGTATCCTGGCACAGATCAGCGACAGACACGGACCGTGAAAGAAGTGCTGAGACGTTACTTTCCTCAGACCAGCAGTGCGCTGAACCAGCCCAGAAGGCAGAAGATTCTTTACCACTGCAGCTGAATCTCTCTATGTATGCAAGACAGGTGTAAAGGTGGCACAAGGAGCCTCTGCCACATGCAACAGCAGTTACTATGATGACAAGAAAACAGTAATGTTAAGTACAGCAAAGTAAATGTCTTTTCCTGTGGTCTTGGATGTACCCAGGCATACGAGGACAGATAAGCTGCACTCCTTGAAAAGATGTATTGACAAATACTCTTTACCTTAGAAAGCATTTTGCCACCTGACTGCCGAATTCCTTGACAGCAGTGAGAGACTTCTTCCTTTAAGGTACTTCAGCTTCTACTTTACACAACTGACTGAACGTTTTGTGAGCGATACAGGTCAATGCCTTAATAATATACTCAACAAAGAGCGGTACAATCTC
The DNA here is from genome assembly GCA_008711295.1 of Anarhynchus alexandrinus. NCBI lineage: Eukaryota > Metazoa > Chordata > Aves > Charadriiformes > Charadriidae > Anarhynchus > Anarhynchus alexandrinus. The sequence continues at coordinate 1,286,225 of VUYV01000114.1, forward strand.
AGCAAATGCATAAGAACATAATTATAGATGTGCCATGAGCAGTAACAGCAAAAATATGAATCAAATTCAAACCAAGTATTAATCTTGTTTGCAATTCTGTTTTCAATTTTCCAAATCACCAGATTAAAGTACCACAAAAAGAAATTAGTGATGAGAAAAAGCTTATTAGATCATATTGTACATCTCCTTGGCAATATAAAATTGCTCTCTACAGCAAATATCTCAGTGTTTTGTTCTGAATGACCGAAGGGAAAGACATGCTACTGATCTACTATGAAAGAAAAAAAACTTCTATTGAAACTTTATTAAGAGTTGTGTCCGTATATTCCACCTAAATTTTCCTTTGCTCAACTTAATCCTATTTTTCACATTTCCTCAGACCTTCTATAATCTGTAGGTCCTGCTGGCATTTACCTCAAGCAAATAGTTTTCATCTTACCCTCTTACTAGATGAAATAATGGAATAGTTAAGCACATGGTGGGGTTTTGTGCCTTTTACTTTTTAGGCACAAGGTGGACCTATAATAAGTACTCCAAAAGTGCAAATGGAAATTTTCTGATTATCTTGACATCTTAACAGAGGCCAAATTATGAATTTGGCATTAACATCCCCCAATACCTATGAGAAATACAATTTCCTAAGTTTGCATTTGACTTTTTTGTGGTCACATCACATTAGTAACTTAGAACCATCTTGATCCAATGCTTTATTTTTCTCACAAAGATACTGGCTGCATTCAGTCAAGCCCACAGAATGTTATCTGATCTTCCTTCATGTTATTAATTATTCTTTCCATTAAAATTCACTTTTTAGGCTTGCATAGTACCAAGATCAGACTAATAGGCATGCAGTTACTCAAAACCCTTTGCCTCTTGCATAGACGTAAAAAGATTACTAACATGTATCAACTGCACTGTATTTTCATAGCTTGAAGTTTTTAGGTTTTTTAAAGTAGCTTTTAGTTCTACGATTAAAATATAGACCACATTATGAACACAAAGGTTAGCATATTTTTATAATGACCATATAAATCATATGCATAACTAAGTTATATTTTTATAATTAGCAGATAATTACCTTTTTACATAAATTTCCACTGGTTGCAAACCATTTACTGAAATAGTAGTTGAATTTTAATGATCATCCAATAAAACACACAGATTTTATTACTCATCCCATTTTTCCCCCATGGAAGCTTGGCTGAAGGAATAGATGTTATTTCCTCAAAGCAGAAATATTTTCCCCATGAGCGCCGTTTTTAAGATGTGGCAATATGATTAACCTGCTTTTAAAAGGAACCATCAGCCTGTGACTATCCTTATGGCATAAGGTTTTCCCTTTTGCATCTTCAAACTGAAGGTTAACTGAAATGATTCTTTGGCAATGATCCTATTAATAAGTCTCCATCAGCAATCACCTGATCACTGTGGGGTGAAGTAGTTTAACCTCAATCCTCCAAGAAGGGTGTGTCTGATCCCTTACAAAGATTTTGTCTCCCAACTGGACGTCCAAGTCAAGGACAGTAACAGAATGTTATATTGATCATGTCTTCCATCTGTCCTTCATTAAAGAGCTGTGCCTCTGACATAAACACCGCTTGAGAGGTTTTTCCCTTTTTTTTTTTCTCCCTGTAATATTTTGAAGTACGAGCGGAATGAAAGACCTATAATGGCACGGTGTTGAAACTATGAATACACTGACCAGAAAACACAACAAAAATACAGCACGATGAAAGGCAACACAGTACTCTGAATACCATAAAAAAAATAAAACTCTTCAACATACAGCAATATCAGTAGTACAGATGGATCCCCTAAATCTTACAATCAGTTAAACAAACTATAGAAGATAAATAGTGGGTCTTAAAGCACCATTGCAAAACTCACCTCTTAGTGCGATGAATAAGACTCAAGAGTTATTTATCTTACTAAGATTGTTTCTGTCTTCCTATTTGGCATGCAGTTACAATAAGAGTAGTATCCTGAACCTAAGAGAGAGAGAGAGAGATCTGTGAACTCTGTAAAACAGAGGAACTACATTATTGGCTCAGTTTCTTTGAACAGTTTAATTCTATCAGACATAATTGTGCCCGTATTTCAACAAGTGTATCTTCAGTCTGGCCCATTTTTCCCATGTCCCGAGTGTTCTGGGATATAAATATCTTCTGTTGTATGACACAACATTGTCATTTTATCTATGTGGAACTTGGCATACTCATACTGATCTCTACTTCATGTGTCTTCTGCCTATAACCACGATTGTTCTGATAAACCCAACCGCTGGGCAGTTTGACTATCATTCCAAGTAACACAGAAAGAAAGGAAACAAACAAAAAAATCCATTAGAAAAAAGGGAACCATTTTCTCCCTCTTCAAACATAGAAACACCATCTTATATAACTATGACAAGAATGGGCATCACCGAATCCTTCACCAGCATATTCTCCCATAACGCAGGAAAACACCAAAAATATTGTATCATGGAATATGGAAGATCTTTTATCTTGAAAAATCATAACCCAATTCAACTGGAACTAGTTACACAGCTTCTGTCTTAGTGACAATCTCACATCAGAGCACTCAGCTGGAAAAACCTCCATCACTAACTTACCTACAACTCTTATCGACAATCTGCCAATAACAAGATCACTCTGAAAATTGTTGTTTAACAGTGTTAGTATAATAATAAGTGTTGCAACATAACATAACATGATATCAACAGTGTTTTTATAAGTAATATATATATTATGTATAATAGAATAACAGAGTCGTTATATTTGGGGGCTTTACTAAAACATCAACTCTAGGAGTTAAGTGATTTGCGAGGCTCTCTGCTTTTATTTTTAAGCAAAATTTTCAGATCTCAAGATTCATAGACAATAAAAACAGAAGGGACTGGTGTGATCATTTACAACATCACTGTAGGATTTCCCTAAATTTATTCAAATTTGAAGCAGAGAATCATTTTTGAAGTGAGAATTTCTTATGATAGAGATTCCATCACTTCATGATTTCAGAGAGAGGCTTGAAAAGATTGAGTCCACCTACCCAATTCAGAAATGAGAAAAATAAATATGAATATATTATTTTTAAAAGTAGAGGTTTTTTTCAAAGCTACTTATACATTTTTATTTTTGACAGTAGAGATGGTTAGGGAGATTTGATTCATATTTTGTTAATGTTGCTAACGTTTGGAGTTGAGAACAGTATGCCAGTAAAGCTTTTAAGCCACACCACATAGAAAATTAATCTGTAATAGGTTAGCCCCGTATATGAGCTCTTCTCGCTAAAACATAGCTAAAATGGCATTCAAGAGATTGAAGTTACGTTGTCATATGGTCACCTTTCTGCTTTTATGAATTATCACATTGGCTGCTCTGGTATTAACAAGATGTTATTTGCTTACTAGTGAAATTATTGCCAGAGAATTGACAGAAAAAAGAAGAAATTTCAGAGTGACTCATTTTTTTTTTCTCATTCAAATCCGACAGGTTATGATAATGAAGCAACACTTTCCACACTTATTGATAGTGTACAGATCTATCTGGCAATAGATTAGAAGTAATTGACAAAGACTCACTAAGTATTTGTCCAGACTTTTGCAATGAAGTTGAGTAGCTTACACCACAGGTTTCAAAAAGGAACAGACGTTAACAGGAATAAAAACTTGAAAGTAATGTCATATTGTTAATTAAGAACAAAAAGGTTTCTTCAAACTATTAAATCCTTTCATGATTTTTACATTGGGTTAACCCATGCTTCAAGACTTTCACTGACTGCTGGCAGGAGTGGGATTCAGGAAGAGTTTCTTCTTCCTCTTGATGCACAATATGGTTGCTGGATTTCTTATATACTTTATTCACTTTCTTTAGTTACTGAAAAACAGCTGTGACCAGAGTTGGGGCACGGCATGTGCAGATGGGCATTTCTAGGGACATTAAAAATCTTTAATGTGTTAAGACATTAAAGTGTCTTGCTGGTTTATCGTCCGTCCACACTAAGGTCGAATCAGTAACTAGGTTATTTGATTTGAATTTAACTAAGATCAGGAAGACAGACAGAAAGAGCTGATGCTTTTTGTTTTTCTCTATAAACTCTGGGTTTGGTCGATCTCCTAGGACTATATCAGAGCTTTACCTAACAATTCCCAAGCTGCTACAATGATCTAGATTGCTGAACATATTCTTGATAATGTCTGATCTCTTCCTACAGCTTCCAATCTCTCCTTTGGTCTGAACTATTTTATCTAATGCTATAAGCGTTCTGTGACTTGCAATTAGTGGAGCTTCTTGGCTAAATACATACTACGTGGTTGCAGCAGATTAGATTCAATGACAAGGGGTTTTTCTCCCCTCATCCAATCATGGAAAAGACCTACTAATACAGGTTGGAGTACTGGTATAATGAAGGTCCTATTATTTTTAATGCTTAGCAAAAAAAACCACTTTCATTCCAGTTTGCAATTAGTGTGAACAAAATTTTGGTATGAATTACCGTCTTCTGCGTAATTTATCATAAATATAAAATGGTAGGTTTTCCTTACAACATGGCTTTCATCACAGCCTCTGAAAATCTTCGAAAGTACAAGTAAAAATCTTCCTGCAGTGAAAATCCTTCAGATATTTTACCAGATACAGGAATAAAACTAAAAACTCCAAATCTTTACCTTCTGTGTTCTGAGCATCCTCCCCAACAGACTAAACTGAAGTTGAAATTAATACTATATAGGTACATGAAAATGCTGTCCAAACAGAAGGCAACAGTAGTTTTGCCAGATTCCAACAATGCTAAGATTTCACTTTGTGTAAGTAAGTCAGGGGAAAAAAACCAAAACTTGCTGATTTCTGATAATGTTGAGTTGTAATCACAGGAAAGTGCAAAAGCAATGCATATATTATCTCTGTTTATTTTCTAACTACTCAAACTTGAAAAATGGCTACTCAGCACGCTAGACTTCACTATCTCATCTCCTTCAACTTCATGCTGTTTAAAAATGTACAATTCAATATTCCAGAACACATTCCACCCCCTTCTTTGACATATAACCTTTTGAAGAAATAAGACTACAAAAATTGAGGATAATAAGAATAAACTCAGGTGTTTCTCCAATGGAGAGAACAGGATGCAATTCTTCACATATATTAGTCTATTCTAATATTCAGAAAATTTAAAAGCTTCATTATAAGAAACTTCGAGTAATTTAAGCAAGTAATAATCCATTAGAGAGTAGTAATTTCAATTAACTAGGTCTTTAATTAATATTTAACAAAGTCCACAGAATGGATGACTGGACCAGGTCTTATGCGCCGTTACTGTAGGGAATTGGTTTACCATGACGGTATTTAGAGTATAAGCAGCTCTGTTACTCTAGGTGCTTAGTTGTGAGGCATTTGTGAAAGTCATGCTCTTCAAGTGTATAATCTAAGGGCACATAATCTAAATTCGAAGTCAGATTTAGACTGAGGAAACAACTTAATACACAAACCAAGCGAACTATGCAATAACTGCAAATGCCATGTAAATATCAAGAATCGTTGACCTTGGCTTTCATTCTTAAGGATTTTCTATGTCTAATATTTCATTACAAGGCATTACGAGAATTACAGTTTCTTAAAGACACAGATAACTTCTGACTTTGTTTTCATGTTGCCACTCCACATTTCCTTCCTATGATAAAAAACTAGTAGTCTTCAGATCCAGATCAATATGGATTAATAAAACCTTATGCTATAAACTAGTACATGGGCTTATGGATCATTGGAACTATGTCTAGTTTGTTAAAAAGCAGAGGGAGTAGCAGTGCCCGTAATTTGCTCTGTAGAGTCCTCTATTATGTATATAACATACTTTTTTTCAGATTTCAAATGTTTGCTTTCTTAGGGCAATTTTCTCAAAGGAAAACGGAGAAGAGGTTTGCACACAAATGCTGCTTGTTAACAGAATGCACGTACAACTTGCCCACACACACCTCTATATATACCCCCCTCCTAACCAAAAGAAAAGGATAAGAAAATTCTCATCAGGAGAAACTAGTATGTTAAATTAAGCATTAATCACAGATAGCCTTAAAGGATGGATGCTACAGGACAATCAGATATCACCCATTTAACCTTAATGATTTAATAATGAAAGATCTGCACTTCAACAAAATTTCCAACCATATCAATATAATTTACGGTGCTTTTATAAAAAAATCTCAATAGGCAATGTACTTTTGGGACAACCTTTAATTTATTATGCATACCAAAATTCCTATTAAAAATAGAAAATGGGTAACAAAAAATCTGCAGGACTACCTACATGGAACTAGTTATCCAGTACTCATATAATTCTTTTATGCATTCCAGAGGTACCAGATGCTGTAATAAATGCAGTCCCAGGATACTCCAGCACACACACATTCAGGCAATGACAAATGCTTGTTTCTGAGAACCTTGCTGCAGTTGAAATTACAGGGATAGTTGATTTGAAATTACTGCCTCCAGATTTTTTGCTTTTTCTTTTCCTTCCTTCTTGAAATTTGATGCAAAAATACATGCAGCAAGTCCTCTTTGTTCATATGAATGTGAGATGCACGAATAGCATCTGAGGTGGTTTATATGGCAGTCTACTTTATTCCCTAAAATTATAGGGCTCCACCGTTGGCCAATAATTTTAAGTAAAATTCAGCTACTACTTTCTTCTTTAAAAAGAACATATATGTAAAAGTTTTAACACTGGAAACTCTGTGAATATGTTCCGATTCTTCAGTCCAATTTTTTAAATATTTAATTTTAAAATAATACAAGTTCTATAATGAAATAACATTTTGTTTCTATTACATTTTATTGTTCTATCATCATTTTATGAAAGCTNCTACTTTTTTCTTTAAAAAGAACGTATATGTAAAAGTTTTAACACTGGAAACTGTGAATATGTTCCGATTCTTCAGTCCAATTTTTTAAATATTTCATTTTAAAATAATACAAGTTCTATAATGAAATAACATTTTGTTTCTATTACATTTTATTGTTCTATCATCATTTTATGAAAGCTTAAAATATTTTTTTAGTTTAATTTTGAAAAATAAAGGAAAAAATTGAAAGTGATGCAAATTTGCATATTTATATGTATCATTTTAAAGAGCAGGGACCATCGAGATGTGTTTTGAAATCACCCTTCTAGTTTCGTAAATAATACCCATTTGACTGGTAACGACCAAGGACACCCTAAATCCACAATCAAGTGTTAAAATACCTTTTTTTAATGAGTCCCATTTCTCTTGTAGAGTATTCCTTTAGACTGGAGGAACTTGTTGGTAACATAATTCTACATAAAACACTTATTTTGGTCATGTTAGCTGGTCAAGGCAGCTGGTCAGAGTGGCAAGAAGAACCAGCACACCCATATGTTACTATCTCAATTTACTAAGTGCACACGAACATGTTACTATTAGGTCTGAAGGTCCTTTTGCTACAAAACACTCTATGCTCCAGGTTGTTAATGTGAACTCTTGAGTTTAAAACAGAAGTGCGTAGTTCTTTTTGTCCACTGTATTTACAGTTTCTTTTTATTCTCATGAAATAAAGAAATTCTGGTAGATTTTCACCCCAAAGCTCTTTCTTTGAGTTTTAATTGGATTCATGCTGTTCTTTTTTCTTATAATATTCTATTTAATGTAATTAATATGCATTGGGGGCAAAATTCTCTTTCCCAAAGCACAGACTCAGTCAAAGGAGAGAATTTTGCCTTGTTCACTGCAACATAATAAAAAGCTTTCACTGTGGTTGGGAATAGCCTGGCATATAAATTATATTAAGCACTGAATATCCCAGAGAAAATAAAAGACCCTGTGCTACAAGAAGTTTATTTTTCTTACTACATTTTCTAGCAGAGATTTAAGTAAAATAAAATCCATGCATTTTTTTTTTCAAATCAATATATCAGAAAAAAGTGCACTGTATGAAATATACCACTGTAAGACACAGAAAACGAAATACTCAAATTAACTCTTAGATGTCTTTATACATCTTTTTTTTAGGTTTTCCAAATTGTTCTCCCTCCATTTTCCTAATTCCTTCTACTAGCAACACAGGAAATTTCACATTTTCTAATCCAGAATCTTGGCTAAGGCACAGCAAAGCTATAAAACCATCTCTACCTATGAAGTGTTTAAGATCTATTATGGGCCCACATATACTGTCTCTAAGAGAACTCTCTTAAAAATCTGTCTCAGACTACGTATAAGATTTACGTAGAAAATTTCGTCTCTGAATTGCACCAAAGTTAGAGTTTTAAGATATCCTAAAGCCAGGGAAGCCCCGGTCCCTTCTTCAAAGTCATTTCTGACTGGAGAAGGCAAGGGAATGGGCAAAAAAGGAAAAACAGGGGAAAGTGGGACAGATGCATGTCCAAAACTGTATAACAAATGCTCATTCAGCACCAGCCCATGATCATAGAATGGTTTTGGCTGGAAGGGACCTTAAAGATCATCTAGTTCCACGTACAATGGAGAAGCAGAGAGAAAGAGGACATTAGGGCACCTCACAATCTGTCTTCTCACAAGTCTGTGACGGGAGTAATACTTCCTAGAACATAAATCTGTTTATAAAAGAGAAGACTCATATCACTACTTAGAAAAACACAGCAAAGTCCCTTAACCTCTTCAAAGAAGAGGCAGCGCAAGTTGAAGGATACCTGAAAACCTGGTTTCTTATTCAAGTTTTAGTATAAAAGCACAGAACTGTCCCAAAAAGATTAAGACAGGTAAGTAAAACAGAGTAAGACTGTGGTCAGAACAAGTACCTGGAAGGAGTGGAAGAAAACTTATGAATTCTGATACTTTTTTTGCTGAAGAACTAGGGTTACCTTTTGCGTTCTTTAAAACACATGATTTCATCCTTGCAAAGAAACTGGAGCTCGTTGGTGTCCACAAACTTCACCTCCTGGCAGCCAGACCATCCACCTCTGGGAGAGAGAATGTGGGAAAACGCGTATCATATGCTGTTTATGTTGCTTCTAAACATATAACTCCTTGACTTTATGCCAGCATAAATGAAGGTTTCATATATATACACACATATGTATACATATATATAGACTTCATTTATGCTGGCTACAGATATACGTCCACCCCGCTAAAGCGTCAGTGGGCAGGTTTCCTGCCTACTTCCTCTCAGTAGCCCTCAGAACAATGAAGCTACAAAACAGAACATGAGAAAGGACACTGTAATTGAAAAAATCTTTCACTCAAACATGTATCACAGATGTCGAATCGCTGTTGTATATATGTCCAAGTCTGGTGTCTCCTCTCCTTTAATGATCTTGGTCTTTCGGCGTTGAAACAAAAGGAAATTCCTAAGCTTTTGAGCTATATATAACGTGTTATTATCTCTAGAAGCTTCTTAGCATAACAAAGCAACAAGAAGTTTAAAAAAAAATATTAAGAAAGCTTTTCCCAAATTAAGTTTACTTAGACCAGGAGGTTTGAAGTAAACACCTTTAATCTCGAAGCATGGGTTGCGGGGAAAAAAGGAAAACTGGTTATTACTTGCAACAGTTTTCTCGAGTTGCTTAATGCAGATTCACTTAAGTAAAAATGAATCCTCCTGATATGCCTTTCAGCATTCCGAGCTTTAATGATGCCTAGCACAGCAGTGTAATTAACAGTACCAGTGATAGATAACAATTCTGTGCTTTGCAGTGGCAGAAACAGAAGGCTAATGCCAGATTGCTTGTTAAAGGTACACCCAGTTGCAAAGTACACCAGATGAGACAATCCCCCAGTAGCCACGTAATGAGGTAAAGACAGCTGTAAGATTATTTCCGAACTCTGAATGTGAAGATTTAAAGTCTTTGGTGATGCTGCAGATGTTATTATCGTCATCCCCGCAGCCGTTGTCACTGGAAATAGATCAGCCCTCCAATCAGACTGGACGGCAAATGGCTCAAACCTTGTTTTTCCTTAAATGCCGTCGTACACAGCTATTCCTAAGTTACTCAAAGCAGTTCAGATGAAAGTTAACAGAAGATAAACCATTCCCTTGCACGTGCTTTTCCTTCTGAGAATTGCGCCCCACTACTTTAAGAGAATACTAAGGGATCATTCAGTAACAAGAAAAAAACAAAAAAAAAGGAAACAAGAGAAAGTGAGAATGATGCCACTCTCAACAAATGAGAAACGCCATAATTTAAGATACTACTACAAAGGAAATACAGGTTTGGGGCGGGGGGAACTCAGGAAATTTCACAGATGCATTGAAAAGACTACGAACATGGCAATATTTTGGAGATCAAAAAGCATAATATTTAAAATAAAGTTATCAAAACATTGTTTTCACATTTTGACTGAAGTAGAAACAAAGATAAAATATCAACCATGTAGAAAGCTTTTATGAAACCTTTTAGAAATATTTTTAGACCTGAAAACTATGCTAGCAGTGAGCAAGTTCTTTTGTTGTTTTTACTTTCTGGTAATATCAAAACATCAATGTATTGGCAGGGAGAGAGAAGAATCTAATTCTCATTTAAAAAATAATGGCACTTAGCATCATTCTGTTGTGGTAAAATAATTTATGCCCACTTTCAGACCTCTTTATATTGGCACTGTGACGTAAAGTATTCTCGTAATACTTTAATTTAATACTTTAAAATACAAGCGTAAGCGTGGATCAGGGATACAAAAAGTTTCCCCAAGCTGGTATGAAAGTTTTACAAGAATGCACAGAAAGCCAAATGCCATCTGAGAAGGAAATGCATTTCCTGAATTCTAATTCTGTACTTTCAGTTTCTTCCCACAGTGGTGAGGAAGTTTTGAGCTAAATGAAGCATTGAAAGTTTTTAATATTGTAAGGGAACTTAAGCAACAAGACCTTTTCGTAAGGAAACCACTAGGCTCTTTTCTGCTCTTAGTGCTGTAAAAAGCCAAAAAATGATTGGATTGCATTCACCTGGTCAAATAACAAAATTAAATTATATAGTGCATATAAGCTCAGAATTCATGTAAGTAGGATAAACATGAATGGATCAGTATTATCAGTGTTTGGATTCATATACATGTAAACTGGTAAATTTTCATTAATAAAATATTTCAGTTATTCTTTGCAATTAGAATACATTGTTCTGAGAGGTATTATCATAACAACTCTTAAATTCAGCCTGCTTTTAAAGGTCAGTAAATCATTCACAGTAAATAATGTGATCCATTTCATCCCATTTCAGTTAATGAATTGTCCATTAACTAGTTATTATTGTCTCTACCTAATTTAAATAACACCCATAAGGGATCTGTTTCTCCAAAACATCTTAACAGATACTTGCACCTACAGATGAGTCTCTAAAAGTTTGCTTTTATTTACAATCACGTTGAACGAAATGGCTTCCAAGCAAGATTGGCAAATATTTAAGGTCTGTGGGATAGTCATTAAGCATATCTGAAACATCTGTTCAGCTTGGACATGTAGATGGTGCGTTTTCATTCGAAGATTAGAATACCGTAACTTGATTTCAGTGCAAATATTCAAATTTAGACTTAATTTGCACTGTCTGCAAAGTCACTCTTAAATAAATGTTACTTCTACGTTCAAAGCAGCGCATATATTTTTACTAGTATATACAGAAGAGCTTTGGTCTGTCTGAGGCAGCTAAATAACGCTATCTATCCTTAGAGGCTATTTTTTGACCACAAGCAGAGCACCTGAGCTACTTGGAACATTGTAAAAGACATGAAAAAAAAAATGTAAATGGTCACAGTCAGCATGTTAAACACCAAAATTCAGATTTCTGGTTAACCAGACTCGAGATAGTACTTTAGAAAGACATAATGTATAGATGCATGTACATACACAGGATATATTGAACATCACGCACAACCATAGAATAGCATTGGGAGTATCACAACTTGGCTAATATTTTAACAATGCTCAAAAAACCCCGAGTTAAGATCCAAATTAAAAGTTTCAGTCTTCATAAAGCAAAAGTGGCAATGATATGATGAGAAACAATGCTCTTTCATCTTCCGCCCCCCCCCCCCGCTTAAAAAAAAAAAGGGGGATCAAATTTGTTTATTTGATTTTTGTTGATAATTTTTCATCAAAAATATATAGGTCAGTTCTTTTAATACAGCCAGGAAACTTTTCCCTAGATTCTAATATTCCTCCAAGTATTAAAAAGAACTACACCTCAACATCTGTCTTTATTTCAACACCATGCTGCCCCTACTTTAATATTAGAGTGACATTTGCCCTCAGCAAACCCCTCAATAACTAATTCAGATCTCTCATATTTCTAGAAATCTATTTACCCCTTCAGCTGTAAATTCATAAGCAAATCAAGACGTTATCAGTGGTCCTTCTCATTCCCAAGACATACATCACATGACTCTTACACGCTTCACCACATGAAAGAGAGATAAACAGATGCAGTATGAAATATTCAAAAATATTCAACCTTTGTTTTTACTTTTTATGCAGTAGAAAGTCAAAGGTAAATTTAGAAACCTTCTCCAGGGTATTAGAAATGTCTGCCTGAAGATATTTACTGACTGGTTTCAGGAAAAAGTATGTACATTCAGTTAGACAAAACATGACTATTTATTAACACCAATGAAAATCTAGTGTTCTAATTAAGGATATTACAGTTCATGGAATTCTTTTCCTTTTGATAGTGCATTTTACAAAACAAGATAATGAAGAGCATATGACTCATGAACATTATCCTTTTCACTCTGAGGAGAAAAATATACCAACCCAATCAAATCAAAACAAAACAAAAAAAATCAGTCTTTGAGATATAAAGGGCCTTTTCTAATAAGAACTTTTTTCTAGAACATTTTTATCCATCATTTTGATATTTATGTATTTCCAGGATTTTTTTTTTTGCTAAGAAATCATTTTTTTTTTCTTTTAAAAACCTCGGTCTCTGCAAACCATGGAGTCAGACCAAAGCTGCTGAATTCTACTTTCAAAGAAGAAATTTATTCATTGTAAGGCATAATCTAGAACTTGGCATTTTGGAAATTTATTCCACAAATTTCATCATGAAACGGAAGAGAGTTAAAAAACACTGATGGAAAACATTAACTCCAAGAAATCACACAGTTAAATTAGAGGGTATTAAAAGGGAATTAAGCATGCAGGTTTGTGCTAAATTTTTTTTATTATTATTATTTTTAAATTAACTAGGACAGAGTTCTACCATAACTTCATATGGGATTTAAATAATCAGTAGGGAATCTGCTTCTGTACTGTGCTGCCAATGCCAGGCACTGAATTTATCTGTTTAGTTTCTAAACTAGCATAGTAATAATGTTGCTAATGCAAAACTTTCCCACCAGTGCTCCTTCAGAAACCTTAATTCTCATATTCAACCACCGCAAACTATCTGAATCAAAGTTAATTTAACATGAGCAACATACCTGGGATATAAAACTACTAGACATTCATTAGAAATGTTCTGTTGTCTGGGTGAAGATGTACATTTTATAAACTAAAAAGCTGCAAACACGTTTATGATTGTATCGTACAAAAAAAAAATATATGAAACTTCATAGAGACAAATTCCCGAAATGTGTATTAAGGTGAGAAAACAATATATACCTTAAAATGAAAAGAAAGAATTCATTAACAAGCATGGTTCTAGTGATAAAAACCTGTTAAAACATGAATAAATTCAATCAAGACAGGCTTTTCAGGTGACTAATTGCCAAATTATAGCAATAGGTAAAGAACCAAGTATAAAGTATCTTAATTTCTTCATTGGAGAAGAAATTTCTTCATTTCTTCTGAAAGGAATTACAGAACAGGGAATAAAGGTTCATTAAAAGGTTAAGAAGTAGAAGTATCTACTGTTACTTACATTAGGCTTTTTCATTAGAGTTAGGCTGCAACACTGCAAATAACAGAAATCAATTTACATTTTATAAAAAGAAATGGTAACCAACCACATTGTACAAGACTTTGCATACAGTGTGGGTTAACAGAATGGACCCGTCTTAAATCAGCCAACAACAAAGAGAACAACTGGATAAAATTCTTTTCTCAATCATATTTTCTAGTCAGTGGTTGTCTACTCTGTCTGTAGCTTTTCTCAGAGGTCTCATTCCCAGGGTCACTCTGCCAAAACATTCAAATTTCCTTTTATCATTTTTCTCTTTCAGGTTTTCCTTTCTTTGCTTTATCCTTCCTATTCCTTCATTCGCAGGGTTTTCTCTTGAAAGATGTAAAAATTACGAGTAATAACAGGATTGACGTGACTTCTGCTAACTCTTATTATACTGTTATTTTGCAACCCACCCTCCTCCTGTTCATCACTCTTGATGACACGGGCCCATACTCACCAGCTGAATGTAATGAAACCATTTCATACAGTCGAAAGCAAGCGAATGCTTGAGATTGCCTTATGCTTTTCCTTTATAGCAGCATAAGGAAGGAGCCTCCATCAATTGCCAATGTCATAAGCAATCGCATCGTAAATTTACAGACCTTTATTTTGTAACCCATTGTATATCCACACCCAGGTATGACTTCTTTGACTGTTTCAGGACTTAATTCCTGAGACAGTTAAAAAACATAACTCTAGCTTACATTTACTTAATTCAGGGGAGTGCTTGTCAGAGGTGAAACGAGAGGTGGGCTGAAGAATGTACCTTCCTCCTTTCAGCATCTCCTGACCACCTTGGTTGAAGTTGCCAGAGTTTCATGCAATTTGACTATTATTCTTTAATTTATTATCTCAGTCAGGCTAAACCCTGTGTGATCATATTAACATAAAGGGAAAAACATAAAGGGAAAACCAGAAGTAAGTGAAGGGGACAATCAGCTGGATTAAAATTGATTCAAGAAATAATCCTGCTTTCAAGAAAGCGCACGGTAGCACAGGCTCCCAAAGGTACTAGAAAGACTCTAAGATGGTTACATAAAACCCTTTATCAGGAGTATATGTTTTCACAATAATAAAAAAGTCTTGTAAATATTTATAAAGAAAAACCTTTTTTTTTCATGAGAGCCTATACAAAAGGATTCGAAAATAATGCAAGCTTTATCAACTCAAAAGCACTGTAGAATTTAGAAGAACCCATTGGAAAAAAAAAAGGCATAATATTTTAAATTACTCAAAAAGAAAGATCTGGTCCTTCATAAAAGTAGCTGCTTTCTTTTAGGGGGGGAGGAGGGAGAAAAATGGCAATTTTTTGGCTTCTATGAAATACTAATATCTCTGCCTAACTCAGATATTCTCTCTATGGTTTTATTCTTTTTGCATTTCCTCCCATCTCCCATATTCTCTTCTTATCTGCGTTTATAATCTTTTGACATAATTTTCTCCTTTATTGTAAATTTCAGTTCACAAAAGAAAAACATAAAATGTATTCAAAGCTGTATTGTACCAATGTTTCTATATATGCAGTAGAGTGCTTCTTCCTAAACCACTTTCAAAAGAGAGTCCATATATTACATGTTCTGCACAGAACATCATAGAGTAAAATGAATAAAAGCCACGGGGAAAAAAAATAAAGGCGAGCAAAGTTTTGTTGTTGTCCATTTGCACCCTGGACATCACTTTAAATTTGTTAATGTTCCTAAGCTGGTCAAACCTCAACATTTGTTGCCAAGGAATTCATATGGCTTGGAAATTTCCATTAGCCCCAATTAAAAGAGCAAGAAGGCAAATGAAAGTCAAAATAAATCCCTCCAACTTTAACAAAATCCTCTTTCTTGAGACAAAACATTCCCGAAGTTTTCTGTCAATTTTCTGTGAAAGACATTTTCTGATAGTAAACATGTGGAAATCTTTTGCCTAAATCTAAAATTCTCTTTTACCTTTTGCAAGGATTCAAAAACGCTGTCAAGAGGGAAAAATAGGCAGTAAAACCAGAAAACAAGTTGGCAAAGGCATAGAATCACATATGGACTACAGACTACAACATTCATCAGGGTGTTGCTATTTTGGTTTCAGAGGGAACAGAAAATGATCAGATAGCCTACCCCAAATTCCACTGCTACGAGATTATTGCTTCTGTAATGACCACTATGGAATACATATTTCCCTTTCTTATATCATCAGGACTAAATCAGGTCTAACTACACCATTATGACACATTTACTTCCCCCTCCTGGCCAGCACATCATTCTCGGTTTATTTAGATCTGCCTAGCATCTATTTTCCATGGCAAACACACAAAAACTCAAGAGAAATGAAGTTACATAAGCTGAACTGAGATCTCAAATCCAAAACAATTTCACAAACTCTTTTTCACAAATAAATAAAAAGAAAACTTCTATAATATTGAATTTCTTCTATAATTGATTTTTCAGTCAAGAAATTTCTGTAATGCAAGGTTCTATATGGAAAACACAAATATCAACATCCATAACTCATTCTACATGAGCATTTTGAGTTATCACAGCATTCATTAGTACCCTCGTGTACGTCACATCACTGCCTGACTTAGTCACAATGAGAATGAACATCCGAGATGGAAAAGCCTAGCTGGAGAAGTGACTGTGATAAACAGTCCTGCCCTGCGAAGGGTTTAAGTTATTTATACCTTTTTTTTTTTTTAATAGTTTGTGGTGGTGGTTTTTTGTTTGTTTGTTTGGGTTTTTTTTAAATAAAGAAACGTTCTTGCAGGGGCAGATGTTGGCCATCGGAATAGGCTGGCCAGGGAGGGGGTTGAGTCACCAGCCCTGGATGTGTTTAAGAGCCATTTAGATGTGGTGTTGGGGGATATGGTGGAGGGGAGAACTTTGTAGAGTAGGGTAGATGGTTGGACTCGATGATCCCAAGGGTCTCTTCCAACCGAGACAATTCTATGATTCTATGTCATGAGCTCGATGCAGGAATTATGAAGGAAAATTCTATCACATTTTAAATATGAGGTCAGACCAGACAACAAAATGGTCCTCTCTACCCTTAGAACACGTGCGTGAAACACTTTTCTTTTTATTTTTTGATAAAAAAAAGATCTTTAAAGAGCTAAGAATTTCACACTGTCCTTTATTTTGTGTTTTCTCCATCTCCTCTCACTCCTTATCTCCATTACCCACTTGGTATGTGCCGCTGTTTGGACAATAAGCTCTTTGAAGCGCGAGCTGTCACGTTTTATGTGCTCCTACAGTGCCTCGTACAATAGGGTCTGACCTAGTTAACTCCTAATCAATAGTGCAATAGAGATGTTAAATAATTATCATAGGACTGTTCTATGTCATACCACACGGTTCAGCTCCCTGAGAAACCCTGTTGCAATAAAAGGGTACTTCTCTGTTACACAAGGCACCGCCAATAAAAACCGCCCGAGATTTTCATGCATGAAAGCATCAGGAAAACCTGGCATTAATAATGGATAAAGCTTATATGGAATCAGGTAGAGATTTATAAACACGCTTTTTCCACTGTGTTCAAGGTATTTTTATTCAAAGTAATTAAAGCTCTACTGCACTGCTGAGAACAAATGTGTGCATATCGAAATATTTAAAACTGGAAAGAAAACTTTACTCTTCACAATAGCAAGCACTTTTAAATTGCTTTGCCGTTTAATTCCACCTCAGTTGCATGCAGAAATTAACAAATCTGCTTTCAGACATCCCTGTTATTCTTCATAAAGTCCCAAAGGTGCCGCAGTGAAACTAGATTTAAAGCATGTTAAGTGCATTACAGGAAATGTGTTCCCAAACACACAGTCCAATTAAGTGCCAAATGATGCCTTCAAGTCTCGCCCATGTAAACCATACAAGGCCAGTGAGATTTTGCAGTGGAAACTTAAGGCAAAAAAGAACACTTATTATTTGGTAAATCATGAATAAAGATATTTTTCCTAATTGAGTTCTTTCCATTTCGAAACTTATGCTGTGCTACAGCTCGAATTACCAATGGGGAAAAAAACCCAAACCTGTAAATCAGGAATTGGTGGGCAGCAAGAAGTATGAAAACAGACAGAAAAATAGGAAGAAGTCTCCAGAACAAGCAGTGATTTGGATTCAGAACGCCCTTCCTCTGGCTTTGTTTTGTGACCCCATCAGCTAGAATTTTGGAAAGTATTCTTTAACACATCTATGTATATATATAAACGCAGTAAGGGTGGTATTGGATAACGGACCTCTAGTTTTTTAATTTCCTAGAGAGAGAGGCTAAATGTTTGTTGCCTGCAGCACCAGGTTTGAATTAGAGGATACAGAGTTTTTGCTTAAATACTCAGTCACCATCAAACAAACATTGTACACAGTTTCACTGGGTAAAATAGTTCTAAAATGCTAAAACCCAGCAAACTATGGCATTTGCAGTCTAACATGCCTCTGTCACACTGCTGCTTAAGCATACCCTTTTCCAAACGCCTCTGGACCTGTTGGGCCATGAAGATGATCAGAGGGCTGGAGCACCTCTCCTATGAGGACAGGATGAGAGAGTTGGGTTTGTTCAGCCTGGAGAAGAGAAGGCTCCGGGGAGACCTTATAGCAGCTTTCCAGTATCTGAGTGCCTCTAAGAAAGCTGGAGTGGGACTTTTTACAAGAGCACGTAGTGATAGGACGAGGGGGGATGGCTTCAAACTGGAAGAGAGTAGATTTAGGATGGATATTAGGCAGAAATTTTTCACTCTGAGGGTGGTGAGGCACTGGAACAGGTCGCCCAGGGAAGTTGTGGAGGCCCCATCCCTGGAGGTGTTCAAGGCCAGGTTGGATGGGGCTTTGAGCAACCTGGTCTAGTGGGAGGTGTCCCTGCCCACGGCAGGGGAGTTGGAACTAGATGATCTTTAAGGTCCCTTCCAACCTAAACCATTCTATGACAGTTTCTGCAAGCTGCTCTGCATCAGGCTTTCGTAACCCAGAGAGGAAAATCTGCGTGACCTGCTGGAGTGCACTTGCATTATCTCCATTGATACCTTGAAAGAATATTTACATGTTAACAGTACACGCACTTTTGTAGTGAGGACAGAAGTTCAGCACTGAATCAAGTAAGATAAAGAACTTTTTACCGAATAAGCAGACATTTAAATCGTAGGTAGTGGACATGGTTTTGCCCGGAGTAAAGAAAGAGGAGATTTCTAAAATCTCAGGACATAGGTTCGGCCTACTGGAATTAAGTACAGGATTAATCTTCTTTCAAAAAAACATTTTGATGAAGTTTTGGTCTCTACAACGGAGATTGGATATGAAAATTAAAATCCATTGAAGTTAACTAAATAGGCTCTGCATTTTGTTATTTTATCTCAGTTCAAATAGTAGAGCCTGTGACTGTGATAATGCTTTGAAAATAAAAAGAAAGCAAATCACTTTCTCTATGCACAGATTATAATCTAGTTTTTTTGTTTCTCTCTTTTCCTTTCCCCTTTTCTCTCCTATCCTTTGTTAACTGCAAGAAAGATGAATCATATCAGGCATTTTGCACTTCTGTTCAAAAGCAGCGATAGCCATGCCTATTCTCATCTCCTCGGCACCGAAACCCATGACTGGTTGCAGGAAAAAACACTCCTTTCAGAGTTGCTCCTTTGAGGTTGATAGTTGTAATTTCTAGGGAGCACAATAGCTTGATGAAGTCATAGTCATTAAAAGGGACCAGAATTATTTTAGGTCACTTCCACAGAGAGCTAAAGGATATTAACATCCATAATATCAAAGCACAAATTCATCAGCATAATCAAATAGGCTAGTTCAAGTAATTACTCTTCAAAAACCATAATCACAAGTCCTCTAACTAAACCTCAGCTCCTCTGTAACCCACATTGATACCACTGTGGCTTTTTGTCCTCTTGTGGCTAGACCACAAAAGGCTTTTATGAGTCTTTTAATGCCTGCAAAACATAAAATTATAAATCGAGCCTACAAAATAAAGCCTTTTAACTCAAGCAATAAGGGATCCAGGATTCTTACAGAAGCTGAAGTCATAATTCCCAGCTCACAGACAGTATACACAGTTGGTCAACAAACATGATGGATCAGTTGAGCCAGTGGAAAACTATCTGCAGATCTATTCACTGCTGTCAACCAAAGTCACTTCAATTCACAATGCAATCTATGCGTTAACCTCATTATTGTACAAGAATCTTCTTCACAGAAAATGAACTATACCTTATGCAATAGGTATTAAGACTGTGAAAAGTCCAGTATTACTCATATTTGCAGGAGGCACTGGCAGAACACCATGTTGCTCAAGAGAAGACAATAAATACACACTTGAATGAAGGATTATTACATCTAATTACCTTTCCAAAAGGGTATAGAAAATAAATGTTTCTTTTACAAGAATGAATAAAAGACGCATTAAGCTGCTTTCATTTTTTAGATTATTGGGAGATTTAATAACTGACTACATTGGTTAATGGAAAAATTATGTAAGACATTACTTATTTTGTTCAGATTTTCATTTTCACAATCCTCTTCTAAATGCAGCAACACTACATTCTGTGATTCTTATTCCCTTTTTGCACTCCTAGTTCACTTTTAATTGGAGCACCATACAGTTAGAATATCTGAATGTATACATATGTATGTGTTTGTATGTATTTACTCATGAAAACTATTCCTCTGATTACCTGCAATCACCCCTAAAAAGTCTTTTGTTTATTAAGACAGCTTGGCTGAAAGACAGGCTAAAATTTCTGATTAATTTTGCAGCTCCATTCCAGAGAAGAAAATAAATATGTCACACAAACTATAGCTTGAATAATTAAAATAACCTTTTTTGGCTTGGTTATTTTTTTCTTCACTTTTCCAATGAAACAAAAAAAACCCAACAATATTTTTTGTACCATTTTGCCAAAGAAGTATGAACAGTTTTACTGGAAGATGAAACAAAAGACCTCTGGAAGGTTCCTTGCAAACTATGTTGAAATGTTTGAACTTTTCTGTAAGATACTTCAGAGAGTACAGATTGCATTTTTTAGGCCACGAGAGGTACTTTAGCAGAAATTTATAAGAAGCAAACCACACAAAACCGGTACAAAACATGGGTACTTTACCTACATTTGTGATAGATTTATGGAGTATCTTTTTGTTATTCATTCCAACTCTCAAGGCAAAACATTGCACAGAGTACAGCAGTAGGAAAGGTTTTTCTTGACAGCTGACATAAAATAAAAGCTAATCCAGAAATAAAACAGGATTCAGTAATATTTTGATCCTGTTATTGAATATTTAATTCTATTTACAGGTGGAAAACAGTACTAAAAAAACTCCTTTTCACGGTCTGGGTTAGATCATAGGAATTGACTACCCCCTCAGGATTTCTCCCATTCAAGTTAAGAGGGAAAGCAGTTGAAGGCAGAGAGACTACATCGACAAGTCTGGGCAGCACACATGAGAACTGCAGAGTTTCCCAGGTACTGGCGTAACAAATACCTAAGCTAGAACTACAGTTGGCACAACCCACTGTCTCTGAGTTTGAGACAAATAGAAGAGTCAAGACCTGGAAGCATGGCATTCAGAAAACCGAGGAAGGAGCTTTCATTTAAATCTTGGCTAGAAGTCAAGACAGACAAGTCCCGGCGTTAAGGAAACCAAGATTTTTTTATTCAAGATTTATTTAAGATTTTTTTCAAAGAAACATCAATCATCAATTTCTCCCGGTGATGGAATCTACCTGCAGTGCTACCTACTGACTAATTCAAAAGAAAGTATCAATATCCTTTTGAATACTTGAAATACATCTTATACGTTCTTGAAATGGTGGTAATAATTCACATGTGAATATAACTTCACCCAGGCTTTCAGCGATATATTTGAAAAACTGAGTGGCATTAATCAGAGGCCATACTTGTATATCATTTGACTATTATTAAGAGTCAAAACTAAAAGCAATTCTACATTCAGAGATGACAATATACTAATTAGCAATATATTGCACTAACGCTAAAAACGCCTTCATAGTCTGAGAGGTTTAGTAAGTCTGTAAGAGAAGAGATATAAGCACTAGTATAATAAAAATACACTTAAGCTTAATTATGCTGTGGAAGAAAGCAACACAACAATGAAAAGAAACAAAGTGGAAATGCTCTAATCTACCCAAATCTACTGAACACAGTACAGTTTAGGGAGCATGGTCGCTTTGCCAGACGTAAATATTTAATGACACACACATCCCCAGATAACTGAGCAGAAGACAGAGGGAGGATCCTGTATTACTTTTGATAAATGTAATTTAATAGCGTTAAATGGTTTCTTCGTATCCTGTGTATTATGCATGTCGCGTGCTTGCCTACCTACATCCACTCCCATGAACTACCCAAGCACTTAAGAGACAGTAGCACAATTTTGGTACCCAGGTGTACTTAACTTTTACTGACACTTTGGTAAGAACCCCTCCATGACCATACCAATGCATTTTACACCATCTCCTATGCACAGTTGTTGCATGATGAATAATCTAAGATAACGCACACATTTCCAAGCTCTCTAGATAAGCCAGAAACCAGGGATTGGATGAATCTGCTCCTTAAAGTTTTTTCAAATGCCTACCAAATTCCTTCCTCGGTTACATGAGGAAGTTTCGACCATAATAGAACAATTGAAGAAGGCAGTGAGGATATGGAACCATTAATCAGAACACAAGACTTCAAGCATGGTAAACATTGAAAAGAAATATGGAAAAACCAGGGACTTGGGCAGATCCTTAGGATCATAAAAACTGAAGAACAGCTCAAGAGCACGTTTCTCAGATATGTAAAGTTATACAAGTTTGAACTTTTCAAGGTTCCCACTTTCTATTCATGATTGAATCCTCATTACAAGGTTATGCTTGGACTAAGTCTCAAGAAAATCAACAAAGGAGTCATACTGTTGACATTCCTCAAGTCTGCTTGGATCTCACTTGGTAGAGATGACAGCCTCCCCAGGGAAGCCACAGTTAGAGTTTGAGAATTACTGTGATAGGGTTAAAAGGATTGAGTACAACAATTGTTCCTTAGAATGGGTAAACATATTGTGCTCTAACAATGTATTAAATTCAGTATAAAAGAAACAGATCTTTACAAATCTAAAGTTTGATCTCCAGTCTTAAAATAAAAGATGAACAACAAAACAAGAACAACAACATGAGTGTAGTTTGTTGTTTTGGGGCTGTTGTCTTTTTTTTTTTAAAGAAAACAGGAGTCAAACCACATCCTAGGTTTCCTCTCACCATAAGCCCTATCCACATTCTTCTCCTTTTTATGCTGTTACTTACATAATCCTTATATAAAAATCTGTAACTCTTTCCCTCTAATGTTGCCAAACCTTAGAAATCTCTACTGTAATACACAACTCACTAATGAACGCACGTTACAGGATCTCCCTGTTGTGTCCATATACAGAGGAAACAAATCATGACAGCCCCCAGCTACAAGGTGGTGTTGCTCAAGGTGCACCTCTTTATGCTCTTCTCTCTAGAGTCACCTTGTTTAAGCTTGAAATCGTCATTCCAGAAGGCTGATAACATGCAGGAAAGCGCATAGATGTCTTTTGTTTGCGTTCGCTTTTCCCTCGGGCAGTAGCTCAGTTACAAACCAATGCTCCCCACCCACCAAAATGCACAGACATTCCCTGCAGACCCTCCCTCTCCCCAGTTCTATGTACAATAGAAACATTTCTTTAATCTAGGATGCAATTGCATAAACTCAATCAAATAGCTCAAATTTGAAGTCAGCAAAGCCAATAAAATAAAATGGCAATTTACTTAGGAAGAGAATTATAAATAAAATCAAATGAAGCATGTAAATTGCAAATTCTACTTTTGGGGGGAAATGCAGAGGGATTTTATACTTCATTTCTTTCTAAAGGCTCGATGTATTTTTTTAGCGTACGCTTCTCTGCAAGACCCATTCCATGAAAAGTTGTGATGTGTAATGTGGACAAACAACCTTCAGAGAGAAAACAAAGCTATATTCTAGCTTTCTTTTGAGTCTTCTTAAGACAAATGGGGGCATATAGGATTCTACGCAGAATGGAAACTTATTCCATTCTGTTTAGAAAATATATATATCTAATAGGACTAATATCAGGTATTTAAGAGAATTAACAAAGATTTCTGACAACCACGTTCTGCAGGAAAGGAAAACAGGGATTGTCTGGACCAACAGTGAACTCTGACACTCACACACCACACCCCCCCCCGCCAAAATATCAAGAAACATGACAAAGGTAAGGGAGGACTAGAAAACCTTACGAGGCACGTAGACCTTGAGACTTGTAATTGGGAAAGCAGTATAAACTTCAAAATTAACTTAAAACACCACATAACCAGCTAACAGGGT
This sequence comes from Anarhynchus alexandrinus, assembly GCA_008711295.1. NCBI lineage: Eukaryota > Metazoa > Chordata > Aves > Charadriiformes > Charadriidae > Anarhynchus > Anarhynchus alexandrinus. The sequence goes on from VUYV01000114.1 coordinate 1,310,418, forward strand.
CCTCAGAGGACTGTAAAATTCTCAAAAAGCTAAATTACAGCTGGGCTGGGGAAGTCTTGCCACATGACTATAACTGGTCTCCAACCGCCGCACAGAGCCACGCCTGATACAGAGGGAGACGTTTACATTTGACCCTGCAACAGTATGAAGTTTGGAAGTGGAAAATTTCTCTCTCCTGTAACTAAACTTAGAGCTGAGAAGTATCCTCTATTTTCCCCTCTCCCAGTTAAAAACAATTACTTGACTCATTGAGTCATTTTATGCATTACACCCCAAGAAAGCAAGTCGTCTTATCTAAAAGATCATTCCAACAAGGATTAAGATCCTCAACTTGCCACATAGACTGTCACTCATTGTCAAAGCCATATCTCAGCAAGCGTGGCAGGTAAACACAAAGGGAGGATCACAAACATGCGTAAAAAGAAGGTATAAGAGGGAGGAAAACCCAGAACCATGACTCTGTCACAGCCAGCACAGCACATATACTAGAAACATTTTAACAGTCATTTTATACTTGGGTCTCATTCATTAAATGTGTTTATAATTACATCATTATTGACTTCACATAAAGGAAATGGAAAAAAGTGGGAATAAACTATTATATACATCAAAAAAATAATATGAAATAATACATTCAGGTTATCTGTAAAGGTTGTATTCACAGTATTAACTTTCAAAAAAAATCATTATAAAAAATTCCAGACAAATTTCTAGAAAGCACACAACAAACATCTAAAAAAATCCTGCAGGATGATATGGTAACAGCCTTCAAACGTGTAGATTGTAGGAATGAGAATGAACACACACCCGGTAAATGTCTCCATCTAATGTATCTAATGGGGAGGAAAGGACGAATAAAATTGAAAGGAGGAAAATTTAATTTGGTCATTAGAACTTAGTTCTTAAAGGCATTTAGTTAAAAACTGGAACAGAGAGCTACCTGTAGAGGCCTCCGAGAATAAAAATTCTTAACAGAAATTTACATACAGTTGAGTCTACCCTGGCAGAAAGTATGGACGAGATTAGTTCTTTAGGTCTTCTTCAGCTCTATTTTTCTACCATTGTGTGATCATTATCTCCACCTTTTAAAAACGCTGAAGAGCTGAAGCTGTTTGCTGCAGAAATCTAGCAGTCTCTGGGCAGAAGATTGTGCACTGATTTAACTGTGTATTTTGTGTAGATACATTATTCAGAGGCATTGCTTGTAGTCCTAATATTCCGTGAGCACTGGCATTATTTTTTTCCTAGTGGCTTAATGTAACAGTATGATCTGAAATAGAAACCACTAAACCTCTTTCATACTCCAGAATAAACATTTTAATTATCTATGCAGGGCTTAAATATTACAATAATCATATCTTATAAATTTATGTATGAATAATCATCATATTGAATGGTACCAGACTGTATCCTTTTTAATGTCAACAAATATCCAATTGGGGATTAAGTTGGGCCCTGCAAAGACTGTTTCCAGAAGATGAAAAAACCCAATATACTAATCAGACTGAAAAAACCCAATATACTAATCAGACTATGCTGACAAAAACACATTTAAAAAAACCCTATCCTTTAGCCATGGTGAAAAAACCCAACAATTACAATGCACATTCTCTCTCTCGCACTCAATGATGTTCCACTGGGCAAATAATTTACTGCTTTGGATCTTAACTCTTGTTTAGGTGTGTTTTAAAGAACAGCATTACGACAGCTAACCTTCTTGTTTTTAAGGTGGGAGAAGATCGCTGAAGTGTGCAAAATGCATACGTTTGAGTTCCCAGGCCAGCATCAGGTGCAATTACCACCAGGCTTGCTCTGCTTCCAAATTCAAAAATGACCGGTACAACAATCATCTCAGGAAAGTTCCAAAACTACAGAACATGCTTTTCTCACAAATTCCTGGGCAGCAAGTCAATAGCCCGATTTTATACTTCTACCCAAATATGGAGAAATTGCACATAGGAGGAAGGAGAAAGGCATTCTATGACTCTTCAACACAAAATGAGCCAAACTGACAATCTCTAAACACTTGCTTACTTTTGACAGAAACTTCAATGCAAATTGATTTAAACAATATTAAATGTGATCTTAATATGCATATTCTTTGCCGAAACCGGGTCAGAATCAATATGCCAAAAAGAACTGTATTATCCTTTACTGGAATCAAAATTAGGGTTTGTTTTTTTTTAAATGTGTAGAAACCTGAACTTGCTAATGTGTCCAAGCAGTCATGTGCATGTTTGAACAATTACGGACACAAACTAGTCTCAAGACAGCAAGTCAGATGCACTATTGCTATTCAGGTTAATCCTGAGTTTGGTAGTCAGTAGCTGCTCCACTTTCACAATATCGACAGCAGTTGTGCCTAAGGACACACTCTTTCCAAGTGTCATGAGATTATACTGCCAAACGTTTACAGTTTCCTTAGCGTTTAGTTACAGCTCTCCTGGTGCGTGGGATTGTTTTCCGTCAAAACAGTATTTCCTCTTGTGGCTCTCGCAGGCCCTCACAACGGAGGCAAACACGGGAAATCTCACAATAGCTTATCCAGAATGATATCACAGTGATGAAGCACTTAAGACTGAGCTAGGAAAATGAGCATTTGCAATACAATGGAGGTTATTTCGTAAGCCAGTCTAAGGAGAGCGGCCGGACTGTGGTGTGTGGGGGCACGTCACGTGGATGTGCGTTCAGGAAAGGAAAGCCCTGAACACCATTAGCATTCCCATTCCCAGGTTCTGGTGGAACAGGAGCAAGGCGCCCGCAGTTTCATCATGCTACAATACCAGAGCTAAGAGAAAACAGAGATGAGGGAATCAAAGCTCCAAATACCTCAACTTTGACAATGAGGGTAGCTGCAAACTAATGAGCAGACTTCTCCCGTCAACAGAACATGTTGCCCTCGCTAGAGAAGAGCTGCGTTGCAACTGCCTCGCAGCACGCTTTCTTCCTAGTAGAGTTACTATTCCTTTAAGGGGTAAGATTAAGAGATGCAGGAACATACTTTGTTTAGTAAGTAAATAATGGAATAAGAGAGATTTGGAAAATATAACCTTTTTATCAATTTTAGCAGAAACCTCTTCTATAGACTTCATTTTAGCATCTTAATCTGCCCCAGTAGGAATATCTACCTGTCCATTTAAACGCTATATATATTGCCTTTGCCATAGTAATCTGAAAAAATTGGACTGTAAATTGCAATGACACATAGGTCATATTTTATATTCAGATTGCATTCAGCTAAAAACTATGATTTCCATACTAACTAAACAGTACGCTTACATTACAGTTTTGTGAATTATCTTTCTGGTGACTAAAAACAAACAAAAAACCTATGAATGGTGTATGTATGGTCTGTTACATTAGGGGAACCAGAAAAAGGGCATTGCTATCCAACAAGGTAGTGCCTCCAACATCCTTCATGGAGCCCAAACCCTCAAGGCAGGACTCTATGACCACTATGAACAAATCTAAGAAAAAATGCAGTTTCAAATCTCACTTTCTTTTCCTATCAGGCTGTGTTTCAACCACCATCCCTAAAACAAGGGCTCATACACAGCAGGCTGAAAGAATATTGGCAAAATATCATATGATAATGTTTTATACACAGGTCACAATCTTGTCAGCTTTATTTCAATCAAAATATCCTAATGCCACAACAGTTTAAGTTCAAGGTAAGAATTCGAGTGGACAACAGCCAAATGAAGGCAACCTAGGCATCAGGGCATCACCAGCATATGAACTGGTCTTCAAAGAATAATTAGATACAGTTCATGAGGAACAAGTTTTCTCGCTGTATGTATGCACGGGGCTGAATTATCCACTCCTTGTCAACATCTAGTTTGCCACCAGTTATGAATGGCAGCACTAACTGTTCAGATTAGGTTTTGCTGTTTGCTAAAAAACACTTTTCAGAAAAGTTGTCAGCAGGGTACAAAAAAACCCTTGTAAAGCAGGAATGTTCATATAAATCCTACAGTGTTCTGTATTTCTCAAAAGCTTACATAACCTAAAGGAAACGTTAGCAGAGCATAACATGACTATGTAGTACTCCCCAAACTGAGTAGGAAGTTTTCTTTGTTCATGCAGTGCTGAGAGAGAGAAGGCAGATTATTCCTTACTGCATATTTCGCAGAAGCATTTTCATAACTAAAGGCTATTTTTTCTATCCTACCCATCAGATTTTCAGTATAAAACCAATTCTCCCACTGTCCTTCAGAGTATCTTTATCTCTGCCCTTGGCATTTTTTACAGAAATATCTTTGGACACCTCTGGTTGCTTACTGCCTGACTATTTTTCTTTGATGGGTACAGCGTGAACTGGAACTCCGGGTCTGGGTGTTAGTTTCCATTTATCTAGCAAGCAATCAAGTAGACATATTAGAAATGTATCTGTGATACTGAAGCTAAAAAAAGTGATGATATTTCCCCGTGATCTCTTCCTCTTCAGCATATGTATTAGAGAAAGAGAGAGAGAAGGTACTTGGCCAAACAAGTCTAGTCACGTTGCTTCAGATCTATCCAGAATTCTCTTAACTTTTGAGGACTTACAGTTTTAAAGCAAAGAGTTATTCCCTTTTTAAAAAATATTGCATATGGACTATCTAATGCTTGAGTTCCATTTGAAAAGTTTAAGTTGTACCCTGCATGCTTGCTTACCCTTCTTAAAGCATTTATCTTTAACCCCTTAATGCATAGTATTTCAAATGGAAAATAAGTTGCAAAGAATTATATTTTTTTGTTGTTTATCTAGTAACCTAATGGTTGGAATAGTATATATTTGCGATACATGGGGTTTGCAGTCACCAGCTCCTCAGGTTTGCTTCTGCATTTAATCAAGCTCAAAAGGTGTTTAACGCTTCTTATCCTAATTCTGCCACGAGCATTATAAACCCCATAGAACGTAAGTGGTAGTGTTCAGCTTTTTGCACTCTACATCCTAGATATCTGACACAAGTTTGATCTAAAAATGTAATGAAAAGTCTCTTTCTTACTAGCTCTTGAAATATTTTCCACGTGCTTTACCTATTCTTTTCTTTGCATTTGTGTGTAAATTCCCTGCACTACTATCTAACTGCTTTAACTTGGTTGACAGCTGTGGTTTGTTTTTCAGTTGTTTTTTAGTTGTTTTGGGTTTTTTTTTCCCTCCATGCCACCCACTGTCTACAGGGAACACCACTACATGCTATGTAAACTTCACCACCAAATTTGTTCCCTACACACATCAGGTTTTGGTGAACATATCCATGACAACCAAAGTATACTGGATAACGTGGGTGGGGCTAGTGATGCAATTTGAATTAATGCCTACACTACATCTCTAGTCTAACTATGTTAAACTTTAATTTATACGGAAAATATAGAGAGCTATCTTTAATGTTTTGGAATGAGTATGTTAAAATTTTTAGGGAGAGAAAGATGACTGTGGTTAGATGTGCAATCTAGCAATTTTAAGATTCTGATTTTCTCTAAGAGCCTGACAATATCTTCTCAAAACAAGAGCTGCTAAAATTCCAATGGATTTGTGTTAGCATGACAGTGTGTGAAAGATGAAAGGACAACTACTCTTACTCAGTTGCAACCTGTCATGTATATTAATGTCTTTTTAGGAGACCACTCGAAATTCTTACTACTAAATGTAGGGAAAAGGCACAGAACGAGGAAGCTTAGTTTAAAGGTTAGTAGAGTTCTGACCCCTGAGAAGAAATGAAGAATTCCTCATCAAAGTCAGAACGGCTGATTAAGAGACATCTTTGTCACTTCAGACTATCCCTAGCATAGGTTACATCACATCTTTACAGAATTGCCCATCGCATCTACATATTGCTCAGTTTATCCTTTGATCCTGAACCTGTTCCAGACCATGCAGGGTCTGGAAACTCCTATTTTAAAATCTCTGCCTGTACTCGCCCTTCTATTTATCATGACATTTCTCCAGGATTGAATACTGCTGGTCTGTGCCCTACTTGCCTGCTGAATACTTGTTTTCCTTCTTTGAGCTTGAAAAAGTTTTCTTTCTGTCCTTGCCCTTGACTTTTCATAGTTTCTTCTAACACAGCATTAACACAGCTAATTCACTCTAAAGCATTTTATTCATCTCTTTCATGCAAAGTATGGACTCAGTGAGCTAAAGCAGATGAGGTCAGTCTTTTCTTCTCCTTTTTGAGCTAAGAGAATGTAATTTGTTGAGTTCCACTGTGTAGCAAGTATTGAACAGTGGCTCTATGATTTGCATAAAGAAATATGTGAAAGAGTAATCTGTAGAACAACCCAACTTAAAATTAGTTTATAAATCAGAATAAAAAACACGTTACTTTCCAAATATAGATAATCACCTGTCCTTTATATCACCTAAGTTGTATAAAAGTAAAGCCCACAGGAAAAGCTAAAGATCTATTTAAACAGGACTTACCTTCACGGCTGTGATGATTTTCTCTAAAGAAAATGTTATTTTCCTACTTAAAAAAAAAAAAAAATCCAACCAAAATAAGAAATCCAACAAAAAATGAAAAGCACACACTTTCCAGATGGAAACACTTATAATTCTATAAACAGAACATGACTGAACTAGAAATATCTGGATTCCCTCTCCAGTCCTGCTCAGTCTATCAACAAACGAGTTCTACAATGCTTGAGCAGGGGGGCAGGACCAGACAACCTCCAGAGGTCCTGTCCAACCGCAACTGTGTTTGCAATTTAGGTACTATACATTACCAACTATAAAATTTAACTTATGTTAGCCTAACTGACAATTAGCGTTAACATATGTCAATGAACTTGAATTAACCCTGCAGGATAAGGGTTAACCCGTATAACCTAGTCAGAAGAACAGAGAAGTAACTTAAGCCTAAACCACCTCTTAATTCCTGTTAAAGTTGCAAAACTCCAGAGAAGACATGCAGACTACAAGTGCCAGCACCAGCCAGTTTTTAGGCACCATCTGACTTCAAACAAGTCAGTCAAGAATTAGGTCTTCTCTACCCAGTTCTATAAATGACAGCGCCCTGAGTCAATCAGAGAAAACAACCATGCACCAGGACTTGGGACCATCTCTTCCACTTTTGGAGATGCCCGAGAGGATGAGGATGCTCTCAACCAAAGGATGGTGGTATGGCACAGCTCAAAAGGCTGTACTAACCCAACTGACAACTTCTCCTGGAGAACACAGTCACTCCTGCAGAATACATAAACTGAGCAATTCATCAAAACGCTTATACCTGTGATTGAAGTGTTTTAGTGTCCAAACCCGCATAGTCTCCACACCTTCATTTTGTTTTAAAATGCAACATCAACATACATGATTTTCTGGAAGCTATTTGGCTTTGACAGTAGAAGCAAATGTTGAAGTGTTTCTATCACACACAATCCATACAAAGTTGGCTACGGAAGAGTACAGGATTTATTCTGAAATGACAGAATAAGTTCTGAATACAAAATTACTGTTTACTTTAGTTATAACACTACACTTTCTTCTATTTTGATGCTGCTTTCACAAGCACTTCTCCCATAGGGAGATTTAGGTAGACGCTCAGGAACCCTTCTTAAAAAAACAGAAGAGAGAAAATAAAGTTACTTCTAAGATTGTGTTTTCTGCTCTGGGTTCAGTCTTCAAAGTTTCTGTTTGGCAACAGTCATGCTGGTTAAACACGGGAAACATTACATTGTTTTAATCACTTTTTCTTTAATGTTCCATTATACGACTCCTTTTTTTTTATTGTTAATTACACCACTTTATTGTTCTACTTAACTCTTTTTTGGCATCTTTACCTGATTCTTGCTGCATTAAGAATGTAAAAGCGCTCCCCTTTATAATACTTGGCACTGTTCCTGTGCCCTGCCAAGAGCCTGGCTATATACGACAGTGTCCAGGGCTCAAGACTACCGAGAAGGTAGTTAAGACTTCCTACAAACCATGGCTGCTAGACTTGGCTCCTTCCACAGCTTCTGGAAAGCCACAGTCCCAGTGCCCGTGTTTGGAACTGAGCCTCACTGCAGGCATCTGTCTGAATCCCATTCTCTTTTAGGATTTCAGTCACATCGAAAAAGAAAAGTCTGTACCTACGTGTTATTTTTGATCTAGACTTTACAACTGGTACCTCAATATTTAATTACATGGCCGCAGTGGCTCTCGCGCTGTGAGAAAATTTCCAGTCACTAGAGGAATAGGTTACCAGTTCTGTCTGCACCTCTTCTTTTTGGAAAATTCCAACTGCTGTATCATGCAATCTCTTTTACTTGTGGAAAAAAATCAGCTTTCTGCTCAACAAATGCAAATATTTTTGTGAGCCTGTCCTGCTGTGTGTTTCTAAGGAGCAGGTTCCCTTCAGCTATGACAAACTCTTTGATAATACCATTCCTCCCAGGGAAGGACAGGCTGATATCTAAAGAAATTTTGAGGTGGGTTTTTTTTTTTTCAACACTAAAAAATATTCTTTGGGTTTTTTTTGTTTATAATTTGCTAGCCAGCTATTTTATTCCTTCAAAACAAAGCACTTACGCTGTTTTTTTCTCTGCAATACCACAGAGGCTATTAGCAAGTAGAATGGAAAACAAGTCAGATGAATTTAATCCAAGCGTGCTTCCTCAGCATAAATAAGGCTTCCTACAGGTTTTTTTTCTTTTTCACCTGTTTAGAAACAGGTTCTACACCATCGTTTTCCCTTATATAATGTACAATAAAACACTTGTATATGAAGCTACAACAATACATAGATGGATGAAAGATAACCACCTCATGATAAGGAGAAAACAGAAAATAATGTCTAAGGAAGTTCAAAATAATATATTTTTAAAGAATCTGTTGTTGTTTTAACATGCAGACTTCTTACCACCTGCACACCTTTAATTAAAATTGCACTCTAAAACTTTTGTAATTATCATGTGATCAGAGCCCTGAAATTAAATTCATCATAAAACTGACATTTTTTTACTTGAAAAATGTATTTCTCATGGTGATAAACGAATCAACTAAGAAGTATCAACTGTCATTAAACACACCCCTTCATAATTCCCTAAGGTCAAGTATCTTTCTGTCTTACCCAACAATTCAATGTGCTTCTTTACATCAGTCTGTTCTTTTTTGTTTTGTTTTAACGCATGCAGCATCTGACAATTTGTACCTCCGTGTGACTGCTTGGATTTTTGTCATGTGCTCTGCATTGGGCTGGTTCGTTCCGGACCCACTGTGAAGAGCGGTTGGGTTTTGTTTACAGGAGGCATTACGGCAGTCTATAACCTGCAGTAGTTACGCTCCCCCCATCCTCTGCTGCTACTAGCGGGTATACGCCTTGGTGATCTCTTTCAACTAAAACCAAACTTCAAGCATCAAACCTGCAGAGCACGGCTCCACCAGCCCTTCTGCGCTCTGACCTTGGTTAGAAAGATTCCCATTCATTTCAGTGATCTTTTACCGTCTTCAAGTATTTCTAGCTCCCAAGCAAAAATCTCCTTCTGTCAAAGGCAGACTGAAGATTCAATTTGGAATGCCCAAATCTGAGTATACATATGACCCGGTAACAGGAATTTATCTTAAATATTGCTAAGCTGATTTTTATTTTTGTAGGTGGATAACAAATCAACATCTCCCACACTTTAGAAGGGAGATTAAACTAGAGAGAAATCTTGCCTGCTGATTCGCTTTTGCTTTACTAATTGAATACACCTATTGCTTTTATAATCTTCTGGGAAGAACATTAATATCGAATAATATCCTGCACATTGTTAAAGTTATGAAGAAACTTGCAGTATCTGAAAAACTGACTTGCTGACAGGTGCAAAGGAATTTTCTTTTTTCCCTCTGGGGAAATTCTAAGGCTTGAAGGAAGAAGAGGTGCCCTGGGCTGCCACTTCTGCAGTTCTCCAAAGTTTCTATTGGCACAGACACAGGAAGCAAGGACTTGGAGAAATCAGAGGAAGGTGGATGCAATTGGGGTAGATCAGCCCAATAAATTAGAGCTGCTTCAAAAGGACTGTGTCATCCCTATTTGTCCAAGGTGCACTCTCAGTCTGGAATCTGTGAGCTGCAGATTTGATCAAACTACAAATTATCAGCACCAAAAAAGAGGTGAAACAGAAGTCAGTATCAGACGTGAGTACGTACTAAGGACGAGCCAAGGCAGGAGAATTACCTTCCTTTGCAAATATATCCATCAGCTCTGCGACTGGTCCCCGCCTGTCCCGCTGCATTGGGTTTGCGTGGCAAGGTTGGGATGGCTTCTGTGAGAAGCTGCTAGAAACTTCCCCTGTGTCCAACAGAGCCAATGTCAGACAGCTCCAAGATGGACCCGCCACTGGCCAAGGCTGAGCCCATCAGCGACAGTGGTAACACCTCCAGGATAACATATTTAAGGTGGGGAGGGACACACGGACAACTGAGGGCAACAACAGCAGCCGGGGAAAGGAGTGAGAGTATGCAGGAGAAATAACTCTGCAGACCCCAAGGTCACTGAAGGAGGAGGAGAGCTTATGAGCCTAAATATTCACAGATCAAGCGCTCCTCCTTCAGCAGCTGCAGTTTTTGCAATAAATTTGAGCTATTGTTCTAAGACTCAGACAAGTTATAGAATGCAAGTGAACACAGCAGAAAGGTCAAAGGGATGGAGGAAGTTTGTACCCTGTGGCTTGACGGTTTGCCATCCGCTCACGCCCTTGTGGAACTCTGTGTGTCTTGTGCTCGTGATGGAAAAGGACAGGCCTCAGTGTTCCAGACTACATCAGCTCATACTCTTCATAACAATCAACTTCATGTGCATCAAAACCCAGGGGAAGTTCTTAAGAAAGAGCAAGAGCAACAAAGAATAGGAAAACTAACTTTTCAGTCAAATTATGTGAAATTGCTTTTAAGTTTTGTTCTTTTCCTATTTTCCTCAATAACTAATTGGTCGGGAAAAAAAACCTGATCAAAGCTAGCACATACTGGTGTCACTTAAAACTATTTCTCAAAGATCTTCTAACTCATTTAACAGCTATCACTTCAGTAATGAACCGAAATATATTTAGTTTACACACCATTAAATTGGTCAATGCAATAAGTAAAATAAACCCGTACTACAAAACTTCAACCACTATCCAAAATTCACCCCGCCTTATTTGTTGTGAGGGCTTTAGTGCCACACTATTTTTCAAATATATTTGTTATAGAATCTGTTTCATTAATGCCATGTCAGGATGAACAATTATTAGCTTTGACTGAGTACAACATTTCCTTTACCCACCGGAGTACAGCTCTTTACATAACTGATACATCAGCATAAAATGGTCTAAAGAAAGTGTGAACCTTGCAGCTTTATTTAACTGATGTGAAATGAATCTGAAGTAAACACCCATTTTACATTGTAGGCTGTTTCATCAGAAGTATAATCGTTTACATTTTAGTTTTGTGTCAAATAGTATTTTTTCTTTACCTGCTATTGCATTTCAGTTTTTAACATTTAATCTTAGAGATATGTCTTGATCGTAGCAGACAATCTTACTAAAGTCCTTTCGAAAACCACAAAAACCCACTTGGGTCAAATAGTACTTTACAGAGGAATAGGCTCACTTTTCAATCTCAACCAGCAAAACCTTTTTGGAATATTCATATTCTTCTTGGTTACTTTAAAGTTTCCAGCCAGAACTTCCCAGTACAGATTCCAGATTGTTACATTTTTGATGCCCGTCTTGAGAATTTGTAAGGGTTTGCAACAACCCCTAACCACCGCATCGTTCAGCAGGATCTAACACAGTTGGTTTGTCATTATCAGGGGTGCCAGAGTTATAAAAATATTCCTAAACATCCTCTTCCACAAATGAAGTTCCTTCCTGAAGCGTGCCCTTGGAAGGAAGTCTTACAGCTGAATGGATATTTTCAGAGTTTTAAAAACAGCCTAAAGTAACAGCCGCTTCTGAGAAGTCCCTTTACACACATAATAAAGGGATGGTATTTTTAGTCAGCGCCTGTATTTGCAACGTGTATCGTGGTAATTATGATGTGTCACAAAATACGTATTACAAGAGTGGGAAGCACTTTTTTCACTAGCAGAGATAAGAAACATAAAGACAGATTAACAGTTACCAGTTCTTCTTAAATGCTTAAAACAAAACCAGAGACAGATCAAAAGGTTAATAATAAATATTACACTCATATTCCGAGTAGTCTGTGAGAGCAAACGGATACTTTATACAGTATCATTTTTTCCTTGCCTTTGTCAGCTTTTTTTTAAGCTCTTTCAGACCAAAACTGAAGTGCTACCTCTTAAATTTTCATATATTTACTAGCAGTCTTCACAAAAGTAAAAGCCACCTGTTTAGCTAGACATACATACAAACATACAAGGAGAAAACTGTCATCCATCATTCCAAGAAGAAAGAAGAGTCATTTGCAAAGTATATTACAATGAGCAGAAGACAGGATACCATTTATTCACTAATCTTCTAAGTGATATTTATCAAATTAATATTCTCCTGAAAATAGCACAACTGATAACTGCACCCCAAAGCCAATTTTCAACTCTCTTCAAGAGCTTTCAGGTTATCAGCCAAATGTAATTTTGTAATTTTTCTCTCATGCTACAACAGAAGTGAGGAAACACAGCATCACAGGGGACCCACAAATTCAAATACGCGCTCAATAGGCACAACTGAGTAGAAATGCTTTAAAAATCTTCTCAGTCATTTCAAGTTAAATGCTAAATAAAACAGAATTATGGTTTGGAGGAAGCAAAAACATGGTTGTGTTTTGCCCCAATCCCAATATCTCTGGAAACGCTTCTGCACGCTTGTATCAGCAAAACTTTTCTCGGATATCGTTCCTATACAGTCATATTAGAGACCTAATTTGCTTGCATTAAGACTTTGGAAAAGAGCTAGAAAGATGCTAATTTGTAAAATGATAAAACGCAGTGTACTCAAGAGGAAAAAAAATGAATGATTTATGGTTCAGAATTAGCAGATTAACAAATTTTACTGTTCTTTTTTTTCCCCCCACTCCAAGCTTATAAATATCAGCCATTACAATCAAGTATGGTTTACTCAGGAGGTTGATCTTTAATGATGCTGACTCAGCTGACACTGATGAGATTTTAAAACTTGGACTTTCTTGATTAGATCGCAATGTTAAGGACCGTTAGCATCACCAGAAAGCTACTGTCTAGATACAGAGTGCTGTTTTGGGTGTGGGGCGTGGCTTTTAAATTCTTTTTCTTCTGTGCAGTCTGAACACGTTACTGATGTACAAAGCAGCATCAGTCTATTCTCTATAGATAAGAGCACCTCCTTTACGATTCTCAGAGAAATCCAGGCACCAGAGATGTACCCAAAATGCAGATGCTAAGCAAAATCTGCATGCATTCCACTGAGTGCCATATATTGCTATTTTTGGAGTCAAAGATCTAGTTGCAGACAAAACGTTACTGATTACATGTGTAGCTACAACTGAACCAACCCCACTTGGGTTCTGATCAGCAATAGAATGTCACGTTGCTCATCTGAGGCGTAATCAAATCATTGAGGATACAAAGGGATATTCATAGATGAGCTAAGTAAAGCTCTGCTCTTAATAGTCAGATTCTTTCGCACCCTTCATCCAGCCCAAAAACTACTTTCTCAATCTCATCCTACTCCCAAACGTATTTTTCAAGTTACCTGTAAAATTCCGTGTCTCGCCTGGACATTTCCATCAGACTTAGATCAATGTATGCATACAATTATACTTTAGAAATCAGCGGTGTTACAGCGGCACAAAAGTAAAACAGATAAAAGTAATCTCATTGATCATACCAATTAGAGGAATTTTCCTCAAGCACTGATTAACGCCTGTTATACTCCAAATAACAAAACATCAAGCTGATCATTTGCATGCCACATACAGCCTGCTCCGTCAGCGAGAGGGGTTTATGAAAGGAAAAGTTGCCTTTATATCATTAGCTGTTTTTTAGTTACCGTGATATAAATCAATGCACAATAAAGGGGTATTAGGAATCACACTGTTCCTAGGCTTATGAGGAGATAGAAAGCAATTTCCTAATTAAGAAAGTGGGGTGGGAATCAAATTACTAGCTTATTCTGCAGTAGTGTAGGAGATACAAATAACAACATGCACCCAAAAGAGATTAAGCATCAAAAGGGGCTGACTTTTTACAAACTTGAACTTTTAAAAGAGAAAATGAAAAAAAAACCAACCCAAAACAAAACAAAAACCAAAACCAGCCCCACAGCCCCAAACCAACCAACCCAAGGAAAAAAGTTTGAAACAACAAGTTTGAAAAAGGTGAACAGTTTGCGAAAGCACAGAAGAAATGTTTGTTCATAGGGTATTTCTGCATAATATGCTCAGTCTTTCTGCATGTCATTTGGTTGAATATGTGGGAAAGGAAACAGGATCCCAGCCTGGATGAAATCAGACCTGCATAATGTAATCAAGAACAAGAAGGTATTATATATCAGATATAATATAAAACAGGTAGAAGCTGAAATGAGGAAAGGAAAGATAAGTCAAACATGGAAAATGGACATAAACTGTACAAGAAGCTGAGATAAGATTTTTCCCCAAGTACATTAAAAACATTGTGAAGAAGACAGATCAGATTCAGAAAGATGGCAAAAATAATGTGCTGACAGCAGAGGTATGAATGAAAGTAAATGCACTCATTAATTCCATATTCACAAGAGGCCAGGGTCATCAACAGAAGTCGTTTGTTTAGGATGAAAAATTGTTATCGGGAAAGGTACGACGCCAGATGAATGTTAAAGAAATCCCAAGACACACAATAACAAAAACTACAAGGCATCAACAGAAAACTAAATGTGTTGCGATGGCCTCTGATCTTAACTTCATTCGGAGACTTCTCAGTTATATGCTGAAAATAACAAGAAATTGCCTTGAAAATCCAACCTCAAAGATGTAAATAAATGAAAGCGTACATTTAAACTAACATTTTGCTTTAAGAAGTCAAGTGAAGAAACTCAGTAAAGTTCCAATACAAAGTGACCATTAGGAATAAGATCCTGGTGTTTGATACTTTGTTGGTTTTTTGGGGTGTTTTTTGTTTGTTTGTTTGTTTTTTTGTTTTGGTTTTTGGTTTTTTTTTTTGTTTTGTTTTTTAAACAGGATGGTTATTTGCTTCTTTGTAAAGTACACGTGCATACTATCCCAGATTTTGTGGAAAATGCCTTAAAAATAAATATACATTAATTCACAATTCTTATCATGCACATTAGAAATACGAAATAAGGATATAAGAGAGAGAAATGTGCAAGATTAACAAAACACTAAAATAGCATTGTATCTGGATTTAAAAAACCACTGCCCATCAAATCAAGATTCCAGCACTACGGGAGCACTCCGTCTGCCTACTGCTATGATTATTCACATAAAAATCCTAACGTTGAACAACACAGCACGACATAAATCGTGACAATTGCAAAGGGAAGGCCTCCCAGATATTTCCCCCTGGCTTCAATTAGGACCTTGCCCTCTACAGGAGAAAATTAGTGTCAATCTATTTAAATATCCAGGAAAAAAAAATATATATTTTTTTTTTTTTTTATTGAAGGTAAATCCTAATGTGCTTATATTCGTGGTTTAGACACAGTCACAGCCAGCAGGAACTGCACCCCTTGACTAAGTAACTGCATAATGAATTACAGTTTCTCTTCTTACACTAAAACAAATCAGAACCCGAGCCCAGCGCTTATGTACTTTGCAGAACTGAGCCGTGAGGCTGCCAGCCCTGTACATATATTCCAGTGAAGAGGCCCCAAATCAATGAAGGACTAAGCATATGCTTAATTACACTTAAGCATGTGCTTAAGCATTTCCGAAATTGGCAGCGTAATTAAGATTACATTTTCTAGGATATCAGTTTGACACTAATTGTAATCAATGCAAATTTATTCTTTCTGGTATTTGTTCACGGAGCAGTCCTGATTTCAGTTGAATGTATCTATTACTCTCATAACACAACGCAGCAATTTTCTGTCTGTGGGTTGAAACGAGCAGTTACTGTTCATGAGTGTTTCTGGATTGTTTAAAACTCATGGAATTGCTTTGTTCTGCTACAAAACAAAAAACATTTTAACAACATTAAACTGGTCACACGGTATGAATAGTTAGAGGAAAAAATATTTATGTAAAATTAAATACATAACTAATAAACTACAGTTCTACCAAAACAATCCCAATCAACACCTTTTAAATGGAAGTCTGTATGCCATATTTGTGCTATAAATCAGTTGGACCTGGAAAAGACTGTCTCCACTCTCATAGCTGCCTGTATAGCTCAGCTGAAATAATTTCAGCGTTCAGAGATAGTTGGGCAAAAGCTGCTTTTCTTCTCTCTGGCTTGGTACTACAGACAATATAAAAGTCAGGGATCACTCACTATTTTTTTTCCTGCTATATATAATCATTGAGCAAGTAAGGGCTTCCCTAACTCATATCAGTTTCAGGGCTTATCTATTCCATGAGTTAAACGCCACAATAGGGAGTTAAAAATAAGGGGGAACTGGGTTCCCATGAGAGAAAAATTAGCGTCGCGCATGCACCACAGGAGAGCTGCTTATACGCACTCCCACCATGCTGATGTTAGAAGAAAGAGAATTAGCATTTTCCAGCATCATCTTTTACAGCTCACTAAATGTAAAGTGTCAAGCAG
>VUYV01000114.1:1335039-1425353 GCA_008711295.1 Anarhynchus alexandrinus
AAAAAAAAAAAAAGAAAGAGTCATTAGTGCTGGAAGTGACTGACAGGTCATGAGGGACTACACTTGGCTAGGAAGGAGTTAAAGACAACTTTAGCAAAAGTTAACCTCAAGAAATGAAACCACTGAATGAAGAGGGCCAAGGATAAAGTCTGAGGAAAGGCTCTGCAGAGCACATATGCGAATTCCGCAAGCTTAACTATAAAAGGAAGAAATGTGGGACACTGGGGATACAGCTCGAGCGTTAACTGGGATAAAGGGAAGTGCTGTTGTTTTTAAGGCTGGTGTTTGCTTCTTTGTGTGTGAAACAAGAGCAACAAAGTAGACTTTTACAGCAAAAGATGAGCCAAAGAGATCAAAATTAAAGGGAGAAGCAAGCACAAGGAGCATGAGAGAAATTTAGATTACTGAGGGGAAAGCAATAGAATAAAGGAGAATATACAAGAAACTTCAGTATCGGCAGCTACCAAGAATGAGAACAGAGCTCTGAGAGGGAGGAAGCTCATAGCAGACTTTGTATGTAACATTATTGGCACTCGCTTTCAAAGCTTCAGTATCAAGAATAGATAAAAGCGATATACAGAAGTCTGCTATAGCAATAGTAATTGCTACAAAAAGGACTGCCAGAAAGTAAAATTAACAGCAGCACCTGAACTGCAGAATAAATTATATATTGAAGTGTTTGAGAACTCTTTTTAGGCAAAACCTTTCCCTGGAGAGAGCAGTATTATATAGCCCTTACAGAGAAAATTGGCATAATTTCTCTACCAGTGCTCCCAGACAGATGCTCTGCTGTTCTTCTACACCATAACAAATATTACCATTATTAACATTTCTATTGTTTACACATCTTTTTTTAAGCATCTAGTGACCTTAACTAGGTTGACTCCCTTCTCACTAGAGCAGATTGAATGCTACAGACCTCTCCCAAAGATTTTGTTTTGTTGATGTTGAATAGTAAACATGGAATGAGAGACAAAGGAAAAAAGACTATGGCAAAAAAAACTCATGGGGTGTACAGAACCCTCAAGTGGTAAAAGCAGACCCTACTCTCTGCCATTTGCCTACCCATTATCAGGTTCCAATTTACTAGGAACATCTTGGAAAAAGACAATCTTGAGGTAGCAGCTGAAGGAGGGTAAGATGGCTCCTTGATGACTCCACATTTTTCCATGGAGCACTCTTCTATACAAAAGGCAATACCAGAGAAGAAAACAAAAGTGCTCAGGTCAAAAAAAAGACAGAGGATGATCCTCTCAGTGGTGAACAGAGGGGACCAAGTGCTGAGATGATCTGTGCGCTTGTTCCAGTTTCCTCCCACCCGGTGGCAGAGTTCCAGGACCCTCCAAACACAAGGGATGCAATGCTTTGGCTAGGTGACCTGCACAAGGTCCAGGGCTATCAGGCAGTACCGCAGGAATAATGTTTGGGTTAGACCTTGCAGGCAGACCAGAGTGTACTGTAAAAATGGACAAAGTCCCAGGACATCACCAGAACTCACTTTATCCTCTCATTGACTCCAATCCCGTTTGAGTTGCCTAAATTGCATCAGCAATTCATAGCGTCCATTTCCATCTACATTTGAGACCGAGAACTAGAGACGTCAAGAAATTTTGTGTTGAACTTGCAATCAAATTTTTACATTTCTATTTTTGTCATAAATTCACAGCTCAAAACAAAGAGTACACTATGGAAACAGAACCATTTCCCGTCCCTCCAATGCCCTAATGTAACCAGTCCTTTTGCATAAGGGAACTTAGAAGCTGCATGATAACGTACTCCAGTCAGGAGAACCAAGGTTATTCACCAATGAATTACAGCAAGTCCCAGGAACACTGGCTCTATTCCGTTCAGTAATGCCAATAAAGCATTGTTTGTAGCTGTGTTCACCAGTCCCCGTTCTGACAAACAAAGATTACCAGCCACTCGTGCCATATGTTACTGTTTCTCCAGACCAACCCTACTTCACCACTAGCACAGGACTCCTGAGCTGAATGTAGTAAAAAAAGAAGAGATAATAAACACAATATTTGAGAATGAAATTCTGACTACACCAACAAGTGGAAATACAAATTTGTGTAAATCACATCAGTCCTTTGAAACAGAAAAACCCCACATTCACAGATGGACAATCATAGTCTCTTAGGCTTAATTGTTCATCATACAGTACTGAGATAGCATATTTTCTTCTTACTTGTACTGCAACAGGTAGAGGCTGCACAAAGTAGCTTAAGTCATTTCAACTGAGCCCAAAATACTTACAGTACCCTAATTCTGCCTTAAATTGATTTTTCATTTAGATGAAACTTTTTATTTTTTTTCTTTTTAAGGTGCACACAGGACACTGGGCAGGATTGTTAAGAGTCTAATTGCCGAGCATTTATTGAAAGGATTGCAATATAATGTAAAAAGCAGAGTGAAAGTAACTCCAGGTGAAAAGATGATGAAAAGCTCTTCCTTTTCATAGACTTAATTTTGCCACAAAAAACGTCTTCAAATGTACGGGATATTTCTTTTGTCCAGACGTTGAAGTTTTCTCCCTGCTAAACGTGAAATCATTCACAAAGGATTCCCACTGAAATCAGCAAAGAGTAGTGATTAATAGTTCATGGTGTACCTAGAAGTCGGGTTCCTCAGGGGTCCACCTTGGGACCTATCCTGTGTAACAGCTTTACCAATGACCTGGAGATGAGGCAAACTGCCCCCTCACTGTCAGGCCCCTTACTAAGAATTTAGCTGCCCGTGCTCACGGCCAGCGCTGATAAAGTGCAGCCACGTAACCTTATGGAAAGAGCTGTGAGAAAGAGAGCCATGAGAAGCCTCACTGATTATCTTCCCCCTACACTCTTTTCAAACGGAGAAAAATTAAATGTAAAATTCTGGCATAAAGCTTAAAATGTCAGATATACATTTATCTTTTTTCAAGTAGTAAAATACTTCAACAAAAACATTCAGGAATTAAAAGCTTGCTAAATCGATAAAAAGTCATAATATCAGTGGAGTTTATCACAGGATATACCACAGTAGAGAAAATTAAGGCAGGAGAGACTAGAACAGTCTGCTCTGACATGTTTGAACGCATAGCATGTCTTCTGGGATATTATATAGAGTGCAAATACCGTATGATTGAGATGTACTGGGGATCACGCTCTCAAGATTAACAAGAAGGTCTAAGGCAGATAAAGAACTCCAGAGTATGGCATAGTTCAGCAACGTTAAAAAGATGGAAGGATTATCAGGATGGATTAACTCAGCAATCAGACTGTAAAAGAAAATACCCAGGCACTTCCCACATTCACAGAACCCCAAGTTCAAACAAAGAAACAGTACTGGAACGTGAAAACCTATCAGCCCCAAATTCTGTCATCTAGAGGCTCCCTGTCACCAATGCACACCACATACTTGCAATTTACTATAAATACCAGCAAAACACTGAATGATTTTAGCATTAATTGAAAAAACATCCCTTTGAGTTTAGATACCCTTTGGAACGAAAACTGTTTCAGAAATCAGTGCACGTAATACCAACAGAAGTGACAGGAATCAAACTCATCCTCAGTGACATTACAGTAGCAGAAGCAGAGAATAAAATGACAAAAGCCTAATGAAACAAGAACACAATCTACACATTTTCATGCAAAATGTCAAACAGTATATACCAAGCAAGTTACTTTGGTCATATCTTCAAAAGAGAAGACATCAAGTTTGATTGAAAAAAACGTATCAGTTACAAACACTATACCAAGACCTGCAGAAATCAAAGTACTCTCATGAGAAAGACAGAAGCGCGATAACTGATACTACAGACACTATAATAAAGTGCACTTCAACATCTCTCTAGGTAGTACAGAAATCCCCTGCTGGATTTCCTTTCCGATGAGCACTCTAAATTTAGAGTGATATACAAAGGAAATAAATGATTTGATCAAGATTATAAAGGAAGAATGTGGAAGAGCACAAATGAGAACCCAAGCCTTGGCCAGGTACTCAGGTATTGGCTTCCTCCTTCTTGCCATGCTCAAATTGAGAACGGCAATCGACACATACCATACATAGGGATTCAACAAAATCAAATTACACAAGTGGTCAGCAGGTAGTAATCCTACTATCAAAAAATCCCTTTGCAGTAGTGAGCAAGGAGGAACTTAAGCAGAGTTGTACGTACACAAATAAACATCCTAACCTCGAAGTAGTTGTATGTTCCACTGGTGTGCTCAGGAATCGCCTCATCATTTGGTGGTGTCTTCTCTCCTTAAAAAAAAATACATCCTAAAAGAAAGGGGAAAAAAAGGTGCATCTCAAACCCAGCAAATTCTTGTCAGCATAGAAAAAGTCCACGCTGCAAGCAGGTAGTTGTGTTAGTGACCTTTTGCACTCCTTTCCATTTCATGAGCTCTGCATTAGTTCCATAATAAAATAGGCTTTTAAGGGGCAAAGTGTAAGGATTTAGATGCAGTAGATAATCTCAGGTTGGTTTTTTTTTTTTTTCTACAAATTCCCTCCTGATCTTACCAAGAGTTCTGCAAATGCTATAAGGGCAAAGGATTGCTGATAGTTAATCCTTTTTCTGATTAACATAATCCCATGTGATTTTTGTTTCAGTGTAACTACAATTGCTGCATGTTATTGCACCAGCAACATCTATCAACACGTACTTTGTACTAGGTGATTAAGAGCATCAGTGAAAGTTTTTCTTGATCTCCAAACATCCCAAGTCACATTTGGCCATGCATTGAAGGCCCAATTATTTTTTATTAATGGTCTTCTGCATGCAAAGTTCAGGCTGATTACCAAAATCATAAACACAGAGGCATTTTTTATAAGCATGAACACTCATTTTTAAAACAATGCTGACAAATATTTCTGAGATTGTATGTCACAGGGAGTTTTGGCTAAGGCTGGCAGGTTTGGCTCCTTTCTGATCTCAATCCGCAAGGAAGCTCCCCTGTGCGTTAGCAGGAGTATACAAAGGTGATATACAATCAATGCCTCTGTGGGTTTAGAAAAAAATTACAATCGCATCTTTGCATTCTGAAAATAAACAGAATATACCAACCTGCAGAAGCTCTAAAATGTTTAGGCTGCAATAATCTTCCACTGTTATGTACTGACGAAAAAATATTTTTCTGATTAAAAAAATGAGTCTA
Source organism: Anarhynchus alexandrinus (assembly GCA_008711295.1). Classification (NCBI taxonomy): domain Eukaryota; kingdom Metazoa; phylum Chordata; class Aves; order Charadriiformes; family Charadriidae; genus Anarhynchus; species Anarhynchus alexandrinus. The sequence goes on from VUYV01000114.1 coordinate 1,340,184, forward strand.
ATTTAAAAGGACACACTGCTTTGTTTGTACATTGCATACTATAAGGTATGCCTCAGAAGTGTTTATCAAACAACATGTCATACAGTTCTAAACCAATTCTTCATGCGTATGAAAATCTGCCTCATTTACAGTCTTTGAAGTGAGCCCTAAGGGAATATTCGCATACATACCCTAATGCTGATTATTTTATCAGCCACAGGAGCAAAAAGTGCTTTATCACAAAGACACCAATTAATGCAAAAACAAAAAGCCCTTCACTTTTATGTCTGATGTTGAAAGAAACTCAGTTACAAAATAATTAATGGGAAATGTAGCTTCTGTAATACACATTGTGAATATACGCTCCCTGATGCTTTGTAAAAAAAAGTGCTCCATTAGGATTACAAAGGAAATATGTATTTTGTTTTTCTTTTCTGCCGCTAAGTATTGTATGCATATTATTATCCTTTCATGTGCCGTACACAGCTGCACAGCTTTTTATGAAACACACAACCTACGGAGTAAATGATATTGCAAGTCATAGGAGTAGTGGTTAATAAAAAAACCCCACTGTCGGAACACTGTACCAATCGTTCAAAGTTTTATCCTAGAGACCCACAGTAACAATTTGCTATTTGTCTGTAAGACTCAACTTCTATCTCAAAACAGGCAAAGCCCTCAAAAAAACATATATAAAGAAACACTTTGAAGTTCCTGAAAAGTCAGTGTGCTTTCTATTTTACTTACTGCTGTTTAGGTTTTTTAAATGGCTGCTTAAATTGCCCTCACTTAGGATTTTCCTGGAGCGTGATCCGCCCTGAAACCATCAGCCCAAGGATGGTACACCGTTGCAAACTGAAAATGAGATTCATATCAACATCGCTCAGCCAAACTACAGACTTGTAAGTTTGTCAAGGGAATGCTGTGTCACGCTGCTGGGTTTGCTGGGGAGGTATTCACCACGCGTGTAACAAAGTGATTACTTGTGTTTTCCCAAGATAAATTGTCAAGAACTGTGCAAGAGAGTAGCAAAAGTTGCAGTAAAGCACTTCCCTTTTCCTGTTGGAAATCAATGAGTCTTCACCTCATCGACATGAAGCTCCAGTGGCGGTGACCAACTTTTGGAAAGTTCATACAGGTTTTAGTACACATTTCTGATCGTGCCTAGGCTCCAACCAGGACAAAGTCCCCTTGTGCCAGAGTCCGCACACCCCAGTCTTGCTCCAAAGAGCTCTCAGCCCAAGACTTAAGTCATCTTTGCCCAATTTATACTTCTATTTATGCTGGGAGCGCTGGTGGGTCTGCAAAAAATCAATGCCCCCTCTCCCCATGCTGCTTCACCTGGTAGAAACACAAAAAGTGTACCTATATGGCACATGGACAACAGCCAGAAGATACCGCTGTGCCAAAAATGACTGGGGCACTGGGGCAGAACTCCAGGCTGCAGCCTCCAGGACAGAAGGATCTCTGGCAGACAACTGATCTGAACCTTGCAGGGCAACCCTATACTGCATGCACTGCGAATCCAGGCTCAGTAAACAGGATGCCGAATTGCTCGGCACTTGGGGAGGACCCTGCCCATGGCTCCCTGAATGGCGACGATGCTCCTACACGTAGCCCATCCCAACTCTCACTGCAACTGCCGGCGAGTGAAAGGTGTTTCCTGTAGGAGTACCTCAGTGGTACGAATATCGCCCATTCTTATTCACAAACATAACATGCTCGAGATGCCCATGGATTTTTTTACCACTGGAAAAAAAACAAAAAAACCAACAAGCAAACAAAAAAAATTTCCTCCTCCCCTTGTGCTAAACTAAACAGGCAGATGGACTTCTTTAGGCTCCGATTTCCTCATGTCTCCACGTCCTCCTTCCATTCCTCAAGGTTCCATACTTTGATCTAAACAAGCACCAAAGCAGGACCACCACTAACACTAACCAGGGAGCTACATGGACATCTACAGACTTTCTTCTTGTGTTGGCTGGAAAGCCACTGGTTTCAGGTTTTGGGGTTTGTTTTGGGTTGCTTGTTCTTTTTTTTTCCTCCGGTGCAGGCCTAGGATATTCATATTTTATAGAGAAAGTAATAAACTGTGTCAGAACTACTGATCTGTACATACCCAAGTTGGAGGAAGGCTGCTCTCTGAACCAGCATGCCTTCTGCTGATTTACAAATACGTTTGCAAGGCTGGCAAAGTTAATTAAAGGTAATAGAAAATTTTAAAGCAAAAATAAAAAAAAAAATAGAGCAGTAAGAAAAATTAATTAAAAAATGATCTATCATCTGAAAGCTGCAGAAGGGGCTGCATTCTCACAGGGGATACAAACGACTGCCATTTTATACTTTAACTTCTTCCAGACAGTACAGCACAACAGACTAATCAACTGTGTCTGTGTAATATCTTCAGACTAATGATTGGGCTTAGGTTGCCAGCTAGGGATTTCCTCATTCATTACTTTCAACATATCTACCAAGTCTCAAAACACTGCAGACTTTTTTAGCGTCTCATCTTCTGCAGAAAGGAAGAAAAGTTCTGTGATTACGGCTCAGCACAGCGTCAGATGTCTTTTCCTTCCTTGGCTTTGCTCTGCTCCTTTGAGAATTTTAGCATTTCATCAACACTGCGTGCGCCTTTATTTGTCCACCTGCATAACGCAGGTGTCCACGGTATGCAGAAGAGGAGCAATTTGCTAATATTTATAAAATACTTAAAGATATCCATGTGCAAGGTAATGTCAAACCCAAAGCTCTTATGACGCTATGTGCAGCTTTGTGCTTTCACAGAAGAGTATATGTAAAGGATCATTCTGCAGAGGCATTTTTTTCTTATTCTTATGTGCGCACGCTCAAATGAGGTATTAGTGCTGAGAACGAGGAGATCCAGAATTTATCACTGGCCCTTCCAATGACATATGTTAAGCTATGGACAAGTCACTTCTGTTTTCTGGAATTTATCTTCCTGGGAAATGGAAGCATTACGTTGCGGAACTGATGTGAAATCAAATTCACAAACACCGTCTCGAGTTTTTAAGATACAAAGTGTTAATGCCATAGATCTGTTAATTCCTGACTCCATTAGCTGCATGAAAATTGAGCCCAGAAATCAAAGGACCTTAGGAAGGATCTGCATGTTCTTAGTTCCTCTGAGAATCAGGCTGTCGTTGTTTTAGAATACCATACAGATTTGCCTAAGAGGAATACAGAGTCACCATTTCTTGTCCCTTTTTTTTTGTAATACCAATATAGATTAAAAAAAACAACGAAACAACCAACCCCAAACCAAACAAACCCAAACATGCCCAAAGGGATTACTTTCTGCTGCTTCTGGACTGTTATAGTCTGGGGGCTGCCTTGCTTCTGTCCAACTTGTGCACTAACTGGCTTTCATATCCAGCAAGCCCTAGGGAAAAGGGAGTTTCGGAAAGCGCAAGCAGTTTGCGATCATCCCGATAGGAAAGAGTTATAACCACTAGCGTAAATCCATTCAGTTCAACCAGAACTGAAACACAGACGAACTTCATTCCCTGTCTTCATGATGTCAAAAGGTTAAGAGAAACCAAACACCTTCTCTTTCACCAGAGAAAGAGAAGAAAGTTTTCTTTCAGAACTTTTAAGCTACTTTGCCTCATCAGTTTCCCAACTTTCATTTTTTTCAACTTATTCTCCTCAAATCCAGGGATTTTCTAACATTCCTGGTATAAACATTCTATTATTCTAACCAATAAAATATTGGTAGACTGTGTGTTTCCCTTCTACTTCCATCATCGTGTTGAATGAAAAGGGGAACTGAGGTAGTTAATATGACACAATCTTATCTTCTCTCTTCCAGCTAACATCAGGATAGCAAGTGACAAGCTAATTGTAAAGCTAAATTGTTATTAGTCACCAGAGCTGAGCCCCCTTCGCTCGGTATTCTGGCCTTAATCTACTTGCTATTCAAGTTAATACTGCTTAAATATAATCACCAATATTAATTTTTTTTAGGAAATTTGCAGCTAATTCAAAATTTGATTATTTACCCTGGGAGTTCACTTTGTGGTACCCACCACTTTCTGTCATGCTCAGTCACCAGAAAACAAACAGGTTCTACAACATTCAAAATAAATTAGTGAACTCAAATTAAAGAACTAGTTACAAAAAAAAAAAGTTTTTGCAACACTTATTAGGATACGAAGAAGCAAAAATCTTCCGCAAGGATTGGATTAGTTTTAAGAAGGATTAAAACAGCTATTTCTATAGAACGCAAAGTGAAATTTTGTCACTGGCAGAAAAGAATCTCATATTTCAACACTGAACTGAAAACATCACATCAATAAAGGACATCGTACTCCTCTGGCACCAAAACACCAGGCAAATTCGTGACAATACTGGGGAGAATATGGATGCTGTCAGAGCATTTATTTTTCAAATTTCTATCAGCAATTTCCATATGAATCAATTTTCTAACTCTGGGCAACAACAATGCATAATTTCTTGAATATGAATATACAACATTTCGTTGATAAACAGCAAGGAAATATAAAGAGATTTCATATGTTTATAAATATATTGCCCGGTATACTCATTAGTTCAAGTCATCAGATGACCTATATGCAATGCTGTAAAGGTCAAAGTAAAAGAAAAAGGGGAAAAAAAATTAAAGAGAGATAAATCCTCTGGAAAAAACCCAAACCCCAAACCAATCTCATATCAAAACGTACTTACTAACTAGGACTCCACACACCAGAACTAAAGAATACACTGGATTACTCTCAGAAAACATGTACCACCCTAGAGGTCTCACCCAAGTTCTTTTACTTTCTTCCTAATCATTTATTTTTCTTTTGCTTAATTTCATTCCTATTCCACCCAACACACAATTACACGGGTGACCTGGCCTCTCAGGACCTGCATTTGTTTCTATGGAAGGTGTTTAAGCAGGGCTGGTAAGAAACGCATTGAAGCACTTGAATTCATCTTTATTCCTTAACATTAGTAAAAGACGTGTCTTTTACCTGTTGGGTTTTGTTGTTGGGTTTGGTTTTTTTTTCAGAAAATATGATTTTTAAAGCTCAAAAATCATACCGTCATATAACTGTAAGTAAACCAAAATGAAATATGTTTTATATTTCTCATTTCTGTAAATAATATCAACTTCACTGTTGTTGATCAATGATATACAGAAAATTCCATCATCATCACCTTGAGCAAAGAATCAATGCAGAAAAAAACTTTTTTTTCTTTTAATTTGGAAGAACACCTCTCAAGACAATATTTTGAACCAAGTGATATCTCAAGGGAGGCTGACATGGCCAAATTCATCTGATAATAATACTCTCAAAAGCTACCATAATGTTATGTTATCAGTAAGTAGAGTATCTTGCCCATTGCAAGTACTTCGCTTCATAAAATAGGCAACATCCAACTCCTTATTCTAAATTTAGATCGTTAATAAAGTTGCAGTATTAATCAGAGCAGAATAGTATTCCATTAAGTACACTAAATAATTTGTATTGTTACTAGACACTTAACTCCATAGTACTTTTACCGAATGAAGTAATGATTTTACACCATAGCATTTACAAGAATCAGATGCATAAAAGAAGAAATCGTAATCTATTATGCTGCACCAGAAAATGAATCAAATACCAAGTGAAAAGTCTGCTTAACACAGTACACAGAGAAACAAAATATTACGATTATTTTGTATTTACAGTCCTTTAGTGACAGCGCTATGTGTTCTAGTTAGAGTACTGTTAGGGTTTCAAGACTGAAATAAAATTCTCAATTGACATGAAGCCATCATAGCACCTACCACTGTAGCAAAAACTTCCATGTGTCGAGTGCCAGACTGAATTTTGCAGCCATCAGTAGACTGCCCATCTGCAGAAGAAAAATCTTACTTCCATGAAGAGTTTCCTATATTAAAGAATAAATTACCTTCGAGCAGTTCTTCTTGACTGGCTGATTGGGTGAGAGGAATATGCTATTAGTCTGTAACAGGCATCTTAAATAAATAAATTAGTTCAATCACAGAAGTACTTTAAATTCCAGCACGACAGCATTTCAATGCTTTGTTGGTAATATTTAATCATCATCAGGAACTCTTCTCATAGGCATTGCTAGAACAAAAATACAGCCTTTGCCTCAGAGACTTTAAACCTCAGTTCAGGCCACGGCATTATAAACTAAGAGACTATAATAAAAGGAAATATCACGGCCCTTATAGTTCAACCTGTGCTGCAACCTTAGGAAAAAGGATGGTGAAACTATCTAGGGTGCCTGAAAGGTGAATAGATATTCTAGAAAAGAACATCTGCAGATGTTTCCATTCTAGACACTTGAGACACTTGATTTTTATTATTGAAAAAAAGCCATTCTGTTTTAATGAATGTGTCTCTAAAGCTTGATTTATCATCAAAGCTTCACATCCATCAAATTTATCCTTGGATCTATTTCAGTACAAATTATTTGTGGAGTCCAGCTCATTTAAAAGAAAAGAAGAAAAGAGTTAAAAGGGGGATGGATCAGCACTGGTCACCCTACTGCTTTCAATGCATATCCAATTAGATATACATTATGTAAGCAGGAGCCTATGTAAGTGTCTGAGCACAAACATCTTCACTCTCATGAAAATAAAGGTGCACAATCAGGAACCTCAGTTTTGCAGAATTACTACTTTCCTTTGATTAGTCATAACTGCATTGCTGGCATATTTAACACGATTCTTCATTGAGATAAATTACCATTAATTTGAAAGCATAAGAGATTTAAATTCCATGAAGGAGGCTATAGGTCAAAATTAAATATGTATTGGCCTATTTCTGTTGTTTCCTTTATACTCAAATTGCTTAAGCATATACAAGTAATCTCAGGGAAAGGAGAAATAAAATAATTGAAGTATAACAGGGCACACTGATATAAAGAAATCGAGTCCATTTCAATTACCTTTTTGATGGTCATTAACTAAAGTGAAGACATGGAGATTCTTTTAAGGGGCTAAGTGATACTGACACATTAATTAAATGTACATCATACCAGAATGGCAAAGCAGTCGACACAAAGGTGATGCCAACTTTGCCTTTTCTCTTGTATTAATAATGTAATTACTAAATGTGAGTTCACGTAATTAGGTCTGTTCCAATGTTCATCAGATTTTACTGATCTTAAAAATCTAGGATGTATCACTTTAATACAAGTAAACTCAAGCTTTCCAGCTGGTACTACAAGAAACACTGACTAAAGATTGTAAAGGTTCTTTTGGGGTTAGGATATTCCAAACTAAACAATTTAACACATTTCTAAAAGTACCAGATCACTTTTTCTACAGCAAGTTAAACCACCTAGTACACTACCTCGGCACTAATGCATTAGGTTTGAGACTTCCAGAAATAGCATTAAAAATGTGGAAGTGTGGACAGGGTCAAGCTCTAATACTCATTTTTGGCTCCTGCTTATGTACATCACGCATAAACAAGATAAATGCAAATCTACATAGAGAACAAATGTGTTTGTGATAAAACCTGGGAAGTTGGTTGACACGCTATTAAATGCTGCCTAGATCTTCAGCAGGCGTGTACTTTCATAGAACTCTAATCTTATTCTTTTTAAACCTGCAACCTTTAACATCACACATTAAGACTCCAATCCAAAGCATCCTGGGACTAAAGACAGCCCTTGCATTACCCCCAGCAGACCTGTGGACTGGGCATTATAAATATAACGCAACCCAGGGCTGGATTAATTCTGCAGACTTGCGAGTGTTCCCATAACCTTATTATATCGTGTCTTACAACATCAACACCCCCGTGTTCGTGTCCCCCACCACTCCACAAGCAGTTGGCGGGTGAGCGTTGCAGCACAACACACCTTGCCAGTCTCGCACTGCAGGAAGGATTTGCAGATTACACCCTGTGGGACCCACCGGAGCGCACAGCAGCTGCTGTCCTGCTTCTTCACCCATCTACGGCATCTTTAGAGCATCGCTACTTTCCAGCCGCGAAGTAAGATCTGGCTAATAGGCAGCGATGCCATGTAAGGGCCAGCAGGCAATGAGTCTGTAGAGGAATCCATGTAGACTAATTGTGCAGCTTGCTTTCTTACTCTATTCTGGGTGTATTGATGCAAACCCCTCTTTTGGAGCTTTAAATAAATACCCGATAAAGTGAAACTAAAGTGGAAACTAAAGGTGGAACAAGGCCTTTGCCCAATGTGCTGTGAAAAACAACGCTCAATGGAGTGAAAAAGATACTTCCCAAAATACTGTAACTAAAGAAAGCGGTACAGCGTATGTTTCTCAGGAGGCTTTTCTAAATCAGAATGGGTAGGTGAAACCGATATTTCACCCACCACAGTTTCAGACATTCAAATTGAATAATTCCCAGTTCCCTCAAGGGAGGAAAAAAAAAAAAAAAAAGAAAAAAAAAAAGGAATATCTAACTTCAGGCTCTTCCAACAATTTCTTCATCTTTGGAAAAGTCACACATTTATACAAAACATATATTTAGTTTTCATCTTTCTTTAATGGAATTTTCTGTGAAAGCTAGTAGAGCTGGAAAATAGAAGCAATTTCCATAAATTTACTTCTGCTTCTTTCAAAAACAAACAAAGCAATATTTTTTCTTCTTGTTATATATAATTTTCTCTCTTGACTATCTAATTTAATTTAGATAACTATTTTTATAAGTTCTTTTTCTCTTCATATTGTAATAAAATGGAAAATCTATTGTTTTGCTGTATAGCCTCTCTTAAAAGCTCTTATTGTTGTGTTAAATCAACGTGTATCGAGGCTAATCTGTGTAAGTGGATTTTCTCTCTCTCATGCTCCTATCCTTTTTCTCTCTCCCTGTTACAGCTCACTGATCAACTTCATGATGAGAAAGGTAAACTGCAGAAGAACGCAGCCTTGTCCACTCAGCATCCCGAGGGTTTTCACATTTTACACAATCACTATGCAGAACCAGAGCAAGGAACATGCTCTTCTTACTAATAAGAATATCTTTTGTCAGTCCAAGGTCAAGACGTGCTTGCTTCAAAGGTAATCTGGAATAGCAAACAGCCACTGCAACAGCCCATGAAGTCTATCTCAGAAAAGAAGTTCATGTAGCTGAAGAGCACAGAAGACGAAGAAGGGACCAAGGAGTTGACATATCTGTGATGATGCAAACTGCCTAATGCCACGCTTACCATTCCTCCTGTTGCGCTTTTTTACATTCTCCCATGTTAAGTGACCCTATCTGCTCACACAGCTCCAACTACCAGCTAACACAGACAACTTCCAAGCTCCATTTTTCCTTCCATAACATAAAGCCCTGCAAGCAAACCAGCTGAAAAAAAAGTCATTGGCATTACTGAAAGGGAAAAGACTAGACAGGGTGTTCAGTAAGTTCAAAGACAGCAACTATGGGAACGGGTGTTCTATCACCCCAGTGAGTCTGTTCTCTTTTTGTTTATGACAATATTAGTGACATATTAGGCTTGAAAAAAAACCCCAAACAAACAAACAGCAAGAAGGAAACAGATATTAAAGAAGGTGGGTTTATCAAACGTGGATAGCATTATTTAAAATGGCAAAACTAAACTGAGTGGAAATGAGAAGTATCCAATGCCCTGTGAGTCATCACTACCACATATTGCCATCATTGGGAATAAAGAGTTCCGGTTTAACCCTTAGGGCTTCTTCTCTGAATGAATTTGGAAATTTAGCAAAAAAGAAACCCAGGCAATGAAAGGTCTGACTTTAATTTGTCCTAAAATATTTTTCCTTTTTACCGTAAAGAAATTGGTCATATATGCCTTATTCTCAAAAGGTATTAGCATATGTAAATTTAAGTGTGTTAACTGAAATCTATACATATACATGNAGAACAGCTATGATTTCTATTTACAAACAGCAAGAAGGAAACAGATATTAAAGAAGGTGGGTTTATCAAACGTGGATAGCATTATTTAAAATGGCAAAACTAAACTGAGTGGAAATGAGAAGTATCCAATGCCCTGTGAGTCATCACTACCACATATTGCCATCATTGGGAATAAAGAGTTCCGGTTTAACCCTTAGGGCTTCTTCTCTGAATGAATTTGGAAATTTAGCAAAAAAGAAACCCAGGCAATGAAAGGTCTGACTTTAATTTGTCCTAAAATATTTTTCCTTTTTACCGTAAAGAAATTGGTCATATATGCCTTATTCTCAAAAGGTATTAGCATATGTAAATTTAAGTGTGTTAACTGAAATCTATACATATACATGCATTCAAAATCATGAACATGTTCAAATATTTTGCTCAATCAGTTCCCTAAACACTAATCCAGTGTTTTCTAGAGCTGAAAACTGATCTCAAATCATACGCAAGTATCAAACTCAATGCACCAAGAACATTCACACTTAACAGTCAATGTCTATCAGAATTTTTTCTAGAAGGTACTCCACTAGAGAATATTTAAGTAAATGTCATGTGAACATTAAAAAAAGCACAATATTTAAGAGGGAATTCTAACAAAACATAATTACAGGGATTAGATGCCACTTATACAGAGGCTTGTGTTATTTATTTGAATAGCAGATATTCAATGTAATTCACCTAATCAGGTCTATAAGGTTATTTAACTAGCTTAAATTAGGAATTAAATTAATGCCATATTCTATAATAAAAAGGCTTAATTAAGTAATTAAGAGTTAACTCTTCTGAGCTGATTAACAGCACTGAAGAAGAAAGAGTTTGTCTGACAGCTGAAAAATACATTTTGGGGGCAGCAAACTAGGGAGAGTATATCTTTTAACTGATTAAACTCAGTACAGGGATCTAAATACTTATGACTGCTCTGGGAATGACACCACTATTAATAACTCTCAAACTCCTATGGAATGACTAAAGTGTGCTCATTAAAGCAAAATGCTTATTAAGCAATCTTGAAAATGCAAATGATGCTTCCCAAATGCCATTTTCTTTTTTCATTCCGTTTCATCCCCCTTGGGTTTCAGTACAGGTAGCCACATCACTGTAGATGGAAAAAACCCTCACTTTATGCAAATATACATTTCAGTATTTGAAATTGCCTTCATATTTTTCCTCTACTTTTGTTATTGGAAAATAAGAAATTAAAAGAGCAGTGACGAAGCCTACTGGTCATCATTATAGCCAGGTAAGGAAATTTCTAGTAAAATTATTTAATCAGAATTCTAGTAAAATTATTTCAGCAGAAAAATGTCAAATTCATTAAAGCCTTTGTTCGGTGGGCTTCTGGGAGTCTGGGTATTACTGTTATTATACATAAAGGTACATAAAATTTTTGTCCAGTTTATATATAAGATTATGACTTTCATTTTACACCAGATCAACCAGCCCCTTGTACATAATATTCACCCAGAACAGGAATATTAATAAACTAGTGAATATTAATTTACATAAAGAAAAACTGCTTTAATGACATTAATCATGAGCAAGAAGACTATCTTGGTGGTTAGCAAATTCATCTGTAATAAGGATCGGCTGTTGTCTCCTTCCTTGGAGGAAGGGGTAGGGAGGAACAAAATAAAGCTTGTGTAAGAAACTTTCTGCAAACATTTTACCCTCTCAATGGATGGCTGGTAACAAAATACTCAGATCTTCAAGTTCTGATAATGATCTAGTTCATGTTATCATTTGACTCTGAGATTCCCCATCAAATAAACTCCTGATCACATACACAAATTATAACCATATGACACTTCCTAACATCAACCACTTCTATCGAAAGATTTTACAAAATAGCCCCACTTGGGCAAAATTTGGCTTTCCAAGAGAGGGTGCCAAGCTGAAGCTGACAGGCATCCTCTTAAAAATGCAACCCGATTCACATTTGTTGATCAAATTAGTATTCTTTCCCTTCCAGTATTGATCAGCGCACACTTCATTTGTTAGTATTCAGAGGCCAAATTATTGTCATTAACACTGGACCCAGTTATTCCTCAAGCGCATCTTACTGAACTCCTCACGTTAACATTTAAGGAGCTCAGGGACGACCATCCCCAAGAGTACCAGCACTGAAATTCGGGAGACTGAGGTTCATTCTCTTGCCTCCTCCCACCATGGCCCCAAACCTGTTCCCAACAGATTCGCTTTTCCTGGTGGTTGCAAACAAATTATTTGTTCCCGGAGATGCAAATGAGAACACATACAAAAAACACCCCCCAAAAAACCCCAACCCCCAGTACCTCATCACTCCCCCCCCTGCCCCAAAGCCAGCAAAGTAGGCCATATTTTAGGAGAACAAATCTCTGTTTTAACAAAGTACTAAATGCAATGTCTCTTCAACACAAAACAACTGAGAAACAGCACTTACTAACTGAAACAACAGATAATACACAGTAAAAAAACCTAAACACCTGTAAGCAACCTAATATATTAGATATGCAATTATACATCTCTGTTTAAAGTAGAAAAATGTCCCATTAAGTACGCTTCCACTGCCCTCTTCTCCTCATGTCCTCGTTCTCCCTGCCCTAACCCCGTTTCCCCCCCGCCTCCCCTTGGGACACTTGCCCCTACACTCTCCAAAATCTAGAGCTGCTGCTTTTTCAAGATAATACTTTAAGAAGAAAAGTTAAACCAGGCAACAAAACCGATATCCAATTGACGGAAACATCATCTGTCTGTGAACCAGTAAAGAAAGCATCTTTATAGGAAAGTCTTACTAAGCCCTACATCCAAAGAAACAAACAAACAAACAAAAAAGCAATCCAATGAACTCTAATGAAGTCTGGTATCTTATAGATTTGTGCCCTGTGGTTGATTGACCTTGATGTGTATCGAAGATGTAAACTCCCACCGAACCTCTTTCCAAGCCTAGGATATTTATCTCACTTTTACTGGATAATCAAGTAATACAGCATCTCTCTCATTTGGGCATGTTATCCATCTGCTTATTTTAACGTAGTTTTGTCTTTGAGACCTTTATCACACTGTCAAACCTGGTCAAAATAGATTCTTATTACCAAAATATATCTAAAAATTATTAGAGACAGAAATACCATGTGACTCCAAAAATCTTGTTTCTCTGGGAAACCAGACTAAAATTACCAAACAAACATTGTTTCTACACATAAAATAGATTAAGTTTATCTTCAGCAGCAAGGTCATCTTGGGTTCTTTCTGATTCTCACAACTTTTCTACACATTGACTCCACTAAATATTTCACACCCTACTAACCCTCCAAAATTCAAATAATCTAGCTCTTCAACTTGACAGCCCCCCCTTTTTTAAGCTTTAATGACACTATAGACCATAGTTTAAATTAATGCAGAAGACGCCAATTCTTACTCAATTGCTTCAGTTCTTAACATTTTCATGAGTTACAGAAATATTTTCTAACATTTCATTTCAATTTATAATCTTTTTAGCTATTATATTAATATCTATAGTGAAAAAGGGGAAATAGAATTCCTTTTTGTTCTTAAACAGTTTTTTAAATCTCTATGAAAACCTTCGGCAGTATATTCAACCTTTTCAGAAATAAAGATATTTAAAATTTTAAGAAGTCTTAGATCAGCTACAACAATTTTGAGCATGATCTGCAAAGCAAGAAATAAAAGACAAATAGCTACTACCCTTATGTACAATCTGCATAATCTTGCTCCCACCTCGATAAAGCCTGATTGGCAACTTTTTCCTTCTTCCTCATTTTCACAAAGCTTCAACAGCTGCTTTAAAAAAAAAAAAAAAAAAAGNGGTAAATGACATAGCAAGATTTTTAAACAAAAATTGAGTAAATCTCTATTTGCCTGATAATAGTCATAGTACATTTCAAATTAACTACCAGAAAGCCAAGAAAGCAACATGTAATAGAAAAACATACACAGCAAAACTGCAAGGGAATGGGGAAAACTTGTCAAAGTTCTATGAGAGAAAACTATAGGTAATGCTTTTCCAGTAAACAGGAGAAGCAAGTAAAGACTATTGGAGCTATTTGAAACTACCTACGCTGATTTTTAGCATAAATGTTGAAAAAGGAAAAAATCCCCCATAGATGATCTTATACTTAAGTTAAGACGAGCAAGGAAGATGATAAAGGAAACAGGCTCAAATGCTTAGTTTTCATGAAGGCTGGAAAAACTAATTTTATGATGAATTTCCAGCTGTTGAGACTTTTTTGTCCCTTCGTAGTTGTATAGATTTTGTTTTCCTTTTTAAAATCTTTTCTTTTGTTTTCAGCTCACAATCACCGTATCTCAGGAAACCGAGGACTGTAAATCCAGTTCTCCTTGGGTGCCTAAATATACAGTTTAGGCAAAAAGCTTACAGATCCAGTGACAGCTATGAAAAGTACAGAATATCCCATTGCTCCCTTTTACAGAGATAGTATAACATATGGTTAGCGTGGGGCTTTTCTCATCAGCTCAGTCTGATGCAAAATGAGCCAGTTAGAGTCAATTTGCATGTATAATATCAGAGCAGAGTGCCTACAGATTTATAAGCCAAAAGAAAAAGTATTCACAACTTTGGGAAATGAAAATTCGGAGCTGCAGACAGCTTTAGCTGATCTTAAGTCCCATACAGCTACTAGCTAAATCTCAGTAAGGCATGCAGGGAATTAAACATGCAATTCCCATCATTATCAAAGATTGCTGCTGCTTGGAGTCTTTATATGCTGAAAACCTACCCTCTAGTGTTTACTAATAGCATGCATTTAGTACAGCAGGTGAAATGCTGATTACTTAATTTATTTCTTAGTAATTTTGAAAACCTCCCACTGCATTTATTTTGCATATCCTGCTTTTCTTCGTCTGAAGACGAAGGCCACTGAAAAATCCTCAGGGATACAACAGGACTATGGCACAACAAATGAGCATCACAGCATGCATACATTACAGGCCATCAGGGTGCAACACAAAAATCTTCTCAACAGTCCATTTACACACTGTGAACTAAATTCAGTCACTGTATTTGTATATGAAACTTCTGCCTACCCCTGCAGGGCTGATATGTGCATACTCAAGAGTACACTTCAACCTTTGATTGCTTTACCATCTAGTTCATAATTTCACAGATACAAAAATACCCCAATTCAAACACTTGAGAAGCATTACATGAAGTAGAGAGGCGAAGAAATACTTCGATACATTAAGATTTAATAAGTTGCTTTCCTGAACGAGGGCCAGATCCTGCGCATTCTACATTCCCTACTGAGAGAAAGCAATCTCAATTTGTTACTAGAGGAAAAATAAAATCTAAGTTATTCACTATTTCACGCCTTTCTGGCTCACGCGCTCTTGATAGTTGCTTTCCTATTCTCTTGCTAATGTTTAGATGTAAACAACATTTTGCCAGGAATACATACTGATCACAGTTTTTGCAAATAATGAGTAAGTTGACCTACACAGAGAAAAGAAAGGTGATGTTTTCAGTTTGATATTGCCTCTTTCAACGTTGACTTACACTAGAAAGGCAAAAGGAATTCCTGATGCATGGTATGTAGTTCTTATTTCGTTCTGCTTTATGAAGACAGGCACACAGTGGCTGGAAAAAAAAAAAAAGGCAAATTTAAACTCAATAATTTTCCATAGTACTCATCAGTACAGTAGCTTAAGCTCCTCTCAGATAAGACTTTCAGGGATTTTACATAGTCTCTGGTCCTCCTTTCTTTCCTTGATTATAAAAAGCTGAATTAAATGAGTCGTGGCTTTGGCCATCCTTCTCAAAGACAACTCTCTTTCTACAGAAATACTTTTCTTTTTTTTTTTTTTAAAGCACCTGCAGCACAGTACCAAGCTTTCCAACCAAAAACCTTACTGCTAACTCCAAACAAATGTTTTTAGTAATAGATGCTGAGGTACAACTCAGAGCAGAATTCCTCGTTTCCTCTCCTCTCTTCCCAAATTTTAAAGAATCTCATCTGCTTTTCCCACCTCCATCATCTCCACACACTTATTTGTCTTCTAACAAAGTGGGAAAGACCTGCTCACCTACTAAACAGCTAGTTTGTAATCTGGCATGGTGCATAACAGAGGTGGGTTAGCAGACTTCTGTCCTTTCTGTTCTCTGATGGCCAAAAAAACCCCAACTTCACTGGTTTTGCTAAGCGTTGTAGGAATCATGTAAAAGAAGATAGGATCAAATGAATACCTTTCAGGGACCATTTGCCACCAAACTTATTTTATAATTCATCTATTCTCTGACACCGGGAGTTGCACTATTCTGTAAGGTACAACTGTACTTCCAATGCACTACTTAAATGTTAATGGAGTGAAATTGCTCACATCCATATTTTAACAGGCTTAAGTACGTCAGCTCGCTCACTTCTGGAAAGAAACTTATCTCAAGATATAAGAAAAAGTCTACCGGAGAAACGCAACTAAGTTAACTACAAATAAATTATATAAGGTTGGCTATTTCAGTAGGGATTTGGGTAGGAGGGTGTTGGCTTTGAAGGTTTGGGGTTGGGTTTATTTTGGATATAGATTTAAATATGTGGCTATGTTACGACTTGCTACTCCCTTTTAGCTCCTAACAGTCAAGCGGAAGATTGTGAAGCTTCTGCTTTTGAAAATTTCTCCTGCTTTAGGGTTACATGAAATGTTTTTCTCCCTCTCTAAATCCACATTTTTTTTATATATATATAAACATGCCTATTCTTTAGGTTACAGTTGATTTAGTGAGACTTGATTATTTCAGCCAATAAATGGTGAAACGTGCTGACATATTTTGACGTAAAACTTTCACATGTTGGGCTTTCAGACAGAACAGAATTGAGACACTTGTGGATGTTGAAGATATATATGCACATGCATACATATATGTTGAAGATCATATACATATAAAAATATGTAATATTAAACTCTGCCACAGCCAAAGTCAATGAGAACTTGGACAAACACTTTTTAAACCCACCGATACCATCAACCGCAAACAAGTGTGTTACTTGATTCATTGGCCTCTCTTTCATAGAGGCATTTAAGGCAGACAATCAAACAACTGAGGCAAGGAAATAAATGGCTGACCACATCAGTAACAGTGCAAGAAGAAGCAGATGCAAACAATGGGTACAAGACAGAACTTGAGGGAAGATTTACTGATTGAAAAAAAAAAACATGCAGTGATGCTAAAAATTCCTATTTCGCTTATGTCACCCCCAAAAAGCAAACTAAGTTGTAACCTCCAGAAAATCAGGTCTATAGTCTATTGCATCCGGAGGAGGGCAACAAAGCTGGTGAAAGGGCTGGAAGGAATGTCCTATGAGGAGCAGCTAAGGACTCTGGGCTTCTCTAGTTTGGAGAAAAGGAGGCTGAGGGGCGACCTCATTGCTCTCTACAGCTTCCTGGGGAGGGGACGTGGAGAGGGAGGTGCTGAGCTCTTTCCCTGGTATCCACTGATAAGATGAGTGGGAATGGTTCAAAGCTGCACCAGGGGAGGTTCAGGATGGACATTAAGAAGCACTTCTTTACCAAGAGCATAGTCAAACACTGGAATAGGCTTCCTAGAAAAGTGGTCGATGCCCCAAGGCTGCCAGTATTAAGAGACATTTGGACAATGCCCTTAACTATGTGCTTTAACTTTTGATCAGCCCTGAACTGGCAGTTGGAATAGCTGATCGTTGTACGTCCCTTCTAACTGAAATATTCTATTCTATTCTATAGATGCACTGGTCTAATATGCAACTAAAGACAGGGATCTATGATTTTATTAGGCAACATCAATCACACCAGATGTGACTGTGGGCCAGGGAATTCTTTTTTTTGATAAATATTGCAATTTTCTTATCTCATCAGCTTAGTCAGTCTCCTTGTCATCCTTATTTTCTTGTGTGCTAAGCCAACAATTCTCCTCACTCAACTGCAGCTGAATACAATCAACTAGCTGTTCACACGGATGAGGGCCATTTCAGAAATGTATTTGAACTGCTGATATTGCACACAAGAAAAGGCAACATAAAATGGACATGTACTGCTTCTAGAAGAGTCACTTGACATCTCAGGTTCTCTTGGATGTAACCCAATCTGACAATCTCCGCTGACAGCGTGTCAAATGTAGAGAAGCAATTTTAGAGGAAATTTCGGTGAAATAGATCAGGTGATTACTGTGTGGTAAACAAGTGATGAGCCAAAAACCTCAGAAATTCACATTTAGAAGACAGAAAATAATACAGTAAGTCCCTCCACCCAATTCACATGGTACGTAACAAGAAACAAGGGCAATAAGTAGTCACCTGGACAAGACAATTCAGAACATGAAAAGGGAGGAATAAATGCTTTATAAAAATAAGGTGGCTCTCCAAATAACAGAACGGCCCCCTCAACCTTGCTGTGTAACAGCTCAGTGTATTTTAAACTGTGTATATCACAAGAAACAAATTAATATTTTGAAGGCAGAGTACGCTGACATAAAGCTCAGGTCATCTCTGTGCTTCAGGGCACACCTAACAGTTGCTGAAGCTAATGAAGAATCTAACAAAGAGATTAAAATTGTGGAGTGACCACAATAACAGAAAAATACCAATTCTTCATACAGCCGATGCAAGAAAATATAGGGGATGTGATTTTTAGACACAGTACCCAGCGGAATTACTTGTTTGCTTCTTTATAGAATTAATTCTTTATTCACTACTGAAAATCAGTTTCTCCCCGAGGTCCAAAGAATTCCTATCACATATATAATGAGGGACAAACAGTAAAGGATATATATAAGAAAAGTGTTGGGGTATTGGTTTTTATTGGCTGAGAAATATATTTTGAAATACTGAATAAGTCTCTTCTAAGAAAGGTTTGGATAATCTTATTTAGGTTCTTCAAGCATGGGCAGAAATCATTACAGGTACACCAAAGAAAGAATATTCTTGGAGAAAAATGCCACCTTCAAGTAGTTTTATCCCATATAATCACAGGAGAAAAAAAAAATCATGACTTTGAAGTGCAATATACTACTTTGGAATATTTTTCCTCATAAGAAACTGTGGAATTCATTTTGTAGATTAACAGCTCTTCCTGTGAGTTACTGTGTTGCACAGCAGAAAGAAATAACTTTTGATACAGAAGTCAGTATCATGAACTTTGCTGCAGCCTTAAGGACTGAACAGGTGCATACATGTAAATAAACATACTCTCTGCTTACCATTTTTAAATCCAAATATTTCTGTCCATGACAGAGACGAGTCTGAGCAATAAACTCTTTACAGTTTGTGAGTCATTGAGATTCTTTGATGATGAGAACTACAAAAAGAGAGAGAGAGCAAAATTTGCTTTTACAATGCAAATGTTGTGATTCTTCAAGACAAACACCCCTCCACATACAGCTTAAAGCACTTTAACTCTTGACCTCAGTGAAGCTACTCTCAAGTCACAGTGGTGAAAGGGGGAAAACAAGTAGTGTTTCTTGAGATTTTGACAAATTTTCACCTAGGATGATTGGGTCAGACTTCAAAAGGCATTTAGTTATCTAATTCCCACTAGTTTCAAAGTGAGAAAAACATACAAACATATTTCATAGTCTGGCCTTTTATTTATACCAAATATGCAGGGGTTTCTCCCTTTATAAACAAGTTTCTCGGTGCTCACTGTGCATAGCCTATTTCCAAAATGTCTTTCTTTTATCTTCAGTGAAACAGCTTTTAGATTTTGCTCTTTTGCTCTCGTGTGTTTATGGCAACAAAGAACGCCCTCTCTTTCTTCCCCCCTCTTCAGCTGCAGAGGGCAAAGGAGAAATGAGAGCGCTTAAATATGTTGTTAAAATATGTGTGCCTATTAACGACAAATGAGAAATTATCAGAACAGTGTTATCACCATTACAGATAAAAGAAATAAATGGTAGGATACAAAAAGAGCAGATGTCTTATCAAAACATTTTGAATTTTGCATATAGTACACTAATGTGCTACATATATCATGCTTTACAATTTCTCCTTCCAAAAAGCAATGGCACATTCCTTCCAGCTATATTTGAATTGGAGCTGAATATCCTAAAGGCCAGTGCATGGCAAGATTTCCAGGTGAAGCCTGGAACACCACAAACTTCACCTTAAAAGGTTTAAAACAATAATTTGCATCATTTTCTCTTTATATATGTACATGAATTTCTTACTACTACACTTTTATTGAGAAAAACATTTCCTCCTACATCAGCTAACCAAGTAACGATCCAATATGGTACATTAAAAATGCACTAGCTGCTCTGAAGACATTACACTTGTCTTCCTTATTGAGACTGACAATACTGAATCCCCCAAATACAGGTTAAAAAAACTAATGTATTTCCAAGCATCAGTATTTCCCAACTCCCAGAAAACTGGCATTATATTTTGATTTGGTTTTTTCTTTCTAGTTTTTTGTCTCAGCAATGCTTTGTGGTTTTAGCAGATAATACTAAAACATTCATATGCAACCCCCAAGGAAAGATATCTTAATACATTAGAAAACATTCTCTAATATAATCAGAGCCCATGATATTAATAAAAATTGAAATAGCCAAATTTAAAGAAAATTTCAAAGCTTGATTTGAACGACTTTATTTGTCTTTGTTAAAGTCTTGTTAGTTAACTTCTGTTAACTACTATAATATTATTTAATGTTGCTGTGTCTCTCACACACAGTATTTAAAAGATAAAACATAATGCTTATCCATCATGAAAGTGTTCCTTTGGGCATTCCCCACTACCAAAAAATAAACCATTATGAAATACAAGTCTTTTTTCTCAAAAAAAATATTTCAAATATCTCTGAAAATGAAAACTGTGTTAAAACCAGGATAACCTTCCTCAAAGCTAATTTTCTGCATAATCCAAGTTTTCCATAAACTTTTCTGTACAAACAAATCAACTCTAAGGAAAATGAATACGAAGTCACTTAGAAACACTGAAAGCAGACAGGTTTACAGAAGCGCACCAATCTATATGTTGACGTGAGCTAGAATAAGAAAGCAGTAGTGCTTTTAGACTCCCAGACACAGTCCACATAGCATCTACAAGCTCCATTTTCTGGACTTGATACTCTTGTCCACACACATTTTATAACCTTTTATAGCATTATTTTCTGGTGTGGCTAAAGAGGCCACAGCACAGCTTTACATGACGACATAAGGGATCCTGAGCAAATTATCTGCTTTCTTCTGATCTTAGTTCTACATAGTGAGACAGTTCTGATCCTACCTTAGCAAATTAATAATCAACTAAGAAATTTCAGATCAAAATAATAAACTTACTCCATTTGCCTACATTCTGGTCTTAAAAGTAATTAGCAGAGTCTGCAAAAATAGAGAGTGTAAATAAGCTTGTCCCTATCTAGAGATGTATGATGTTATTATCTGTATGGTGTGCCTACGATACTGTGATTACATCACAGAAACATCAATTAAAACTACAGAGAACAAATATAACATGTCTGATTTCTACAGTTTTTACACTTATCACACAGATGAGCAATATCCATAGGAGTTGTACTTACTGTATATGAAAGAATATACACTCAGCAGCAATACATGAACCTCATTAAACACGTCGTTCTGGCTGCATCATAACACATTATTTTTCCCCAGCACACCTTTAGGCACTCATCAGTGTCCATTTCCCTCAGAAGCATGTAAGTTACTCTCATATCTGCCAACACAGCTTCAACATATAGTTAACCCAACGAGTGGTTCCCCACACCAGATCCAGGATTAAACGCCAAGCAAACCCCCCGCTTGCTTCGCCACCTCACTCAAAACCTTTTGATTGCACAGGAAAGTCACCTCAGTACCTCCCACCTATGTGAATCTCAGTTTCCTACATTCATTTTTCACTTTAATTACCTTTGTTTCCCCAAGACAAATAATTTCCACTGTATGGAAATTTAATAGTACTTTAATCAAATCAATGAAGGCTTAAAAAAAATAAATGTATCTTTGCCAGTATGAATAAGTTGGAGTTCTACTAATGCACATTTCAAAGACCCAAAAGCGCTATTGTAGTCACTAGTCCAGTTTCTCTCAAGTTGTGGGTTGTAATTTCCAATGGCATCATCAAAGGTAACGACGGCTTTGAATGACTAAAATCAAATGGCTAAAAGAAATCTTTAATTAAGAAAATTAACAGTCATAAAGCTAATTTCATCAGAAAAGTATTATTTTAAATCGCACAATAATTTTTTATTTATTACTACCAGCATCTCAGTTATTCCAAGGAAATAAATTAATAATAAATGTTGTCAAGTGCTTAGCAGGTATGTCCAGCAGGCAGCTTAATTCATTCTGTTTTAGAGCCAGACTGAATATACAGGCAGGGAAGGTGTACAGGGGTAACTTTTACATCCATGCTGGCCCTCAGTCAATGGAAAAGTTTGTTCTGTTGTCACAGAAAACACTCAGTGTTATGTAAATAAGTCACAGCGATGAGCCTTTTCTTTAGCAAAGCTTTTTTTTTTTTTTTTTTCTGTCATAAACAAGCCATAGTAAAGGCTGGAAATCCTACACCTTCAGATTTCAGAAACCTTCATGGAGCCATTCTGCAGTCAATAAACCCAGTGATGTGTCCAGTAACTAACCTGTGGTAAAGCCAAAATCAGAAGCTAAGCCACTTAAAATAAAAAAAACCCCAAAACTAAACAACAACCAACCTGTTGCTTTCATTATCTGTTTCATTATCTGAGTAATGAAATATCCAGCAGTAAGGGCCACGAGTGCTTCAGGTACTCTGCAAGTTTCAAGTTTTCAATGTGTTTCACTATTTGTATTTGTTTGTTTTGATTTTGCAGTAGTGATCTTGAATATAATTTAAAACTTCAAGCTGTGCAAACTAACACTGTATAATTCAACAAGTATTAATTTCAACAAGTAACAGCTTTAGTTTCATTTTAAAAGTTTCACCTTGCTTTGTAGCTGCTATAGGCCTAAAGCAGAAGAGACACACCTTTTTTCCATGGGGCTGACCTAATGAAATAACAATTAGAGCCCGTTAGATTAGCTTTGTTCTCAGCTCTTTGCATTAACGCATACAGATATCAAACACAAAGATAAACAGAAAAGTAATGCACCAAAGAATGGCTTATACAGAGGGGCCTGGGTGATGAGCAGGAACAGTTTAGTAGATCTATTTTCAGAAGCTAATATTGTTTATATAATAAAGCTGAGATCCTGAAAGAACAATATCTTTCAAGAAAAATAAGCTCATGAAAGCTTTTTACGATGAGAAGTATTTCATCATTTCAGACGAGGCAGCTGAGCCCTGTGATATTACCCTCTCTGTAATTTGGGTGAAACACTGTGGAATCAGCTGCTCTTAATAAACTTGATTCAAAAACCTTTGTATTAACTGTAAAAATGTCCTTGTCTCTTCTCACAACATGTATTTCTTTAAATTTACAGTACTTAAGCAAACCAACAAAAGCATGTACTTATTTTTTTTTTTATAAATTCAAACCCAGGAGAAACACGTAACAGTTTTCTGGGACACTCAGCAACAGATCAATCTTCACGAGTCCCTTCAGAACCCCTTGAAATATTTGCTGAAAATACTCAGCGCCCTCAGGCACTATCCTCAAAGAACGGCAAAAGAACAGTTCTGCTAAATCATTGTTTTCAACTGTTTCTAATTTCTTTAATCCACCCAGACTGCGGGAAAACTCATCACGTGAAAAGTATCCCATCAGCCCTACATTGAAAATAAATAAACCGTGTTTACCACAGTACAGAAACCCAAATTTCCGTTTGCATGCCAGTCAACTGTATATCTAAGAAATAGAAAAGTTGTTCACAGGCTGAGATGTAGCTCCTGTGCCAAAAAGGCAGCAAGTGAGAAAAAAAAACTGTGCAAAATATTACGCAGCTCTGTGACCTGCTGGAGTCGGTAATCCGAAACACATCTTTTGTGATCGCCATCAGACGCAAAGGCATTGACACTGGGAGCTCAGCTCTCGGGCACCCGCCGGCCGGGGTCCGGCGCAGGGCGCTCCCACGGCAGGGAGCGGTGCCGGGGGCATCATTGGACCCCGGTCCCCGAAGCTGGCTGTGTGCCCCACCACGGCCACCGGATCAGAGATGGAGGATGCTGCTGCTCTGTGATGGGAGAGCAGGCGACAAGACAACAATCTTCACAAAGCTCCCCTTTAACAAAAAAGAAGCCCTAAGGAGGACAGCTCAAGCTCCTGCCTTTTCTCCTCGGGATTTCCCCCCGTGCGGCAAATACATCTTCAAGAGATGTTTTGGAGAAAGGGGAACTTCTGATTCCCCACCACATGGCAAGCAGCCACACTAAGAGCTGCTAAGCAGCTGTCGATCCAAAGGGCAAGCAAATAAACGCAGCAGCCAAGTTGGCTGCATGGCAAATACTCAGATTGCCTGGGAAAAAACCACCTTTGAAAATACATTTTCTTCAGAAATGGGGATGGGGGAGGGGGGAAAGACATACACAAAACCAAACAATACAAAAGCTGAACATTAAATATATTTCTTAAGAATCATGAGGAAAAAAAAACACCCCAAAACACTTAAAAAGCTGAACACAGCTAGATTTTGTCCCTAAAATCAGAATGGGAAGAGAACAACTTTGTTTCGGAATTCATAGGTCACTTATCTTCATTTCACAAACTGTGATGATAGGCAGTGGGATCCACACTGGACATTACCACTACTGGCACATCGTGGTGAGGCTACATCAGTACAAACATCAGATTTATCCTCCTTATCATGCACCTGATAACCTTAAAATGTTCTATTAAGCTGTTGGAGCAAAAACATTAGGGAAAAAGGAATTTAACAAAAACTTCCATGCATATTCACACTTCATTCACACTTCTACAAGTCGTAGAGAAAGAGTACCTGAACTTTATTTTAAGTCACATTGGAGACTACATGAACATTTTACATACTACTAAAGAATGATATTCCTTTGTATAAGCATATTTCCCCATCCGACTCTTTCCATTCCGCCTCCCTGAAGGCAGCATGCCTCCGCATCAACAGCATAATCCTTCCTTTGCTCTTTCTTATGCAAGTTCTGGTTCTTTCACTTCAATAGGTCTGAAGTTTGGGTACAGACTGGCAACAGCGTTGGCTCTGGCACTGTCACTGAGCCGTGAGCTCAAGCCTCAGACTAAGAATCCTTCTGCTTTCAGAAAACCTGCTTCTCTTTCCTACAAAGAAATCATTTTCTCTAACTAATCTTAACAGAAATCACAGAAGCACGGAAAGCACTCAACGCCACTAACCTAAGGAATGCATGGAGCTCTTTCATGAATATAAGATAACGTGAGCTCTTCTGAGCAGTCTTCTAAACACATCTTCCTGGCTCTAATATCTGGCAAGACACGATACCTCTCCCTACTATAGGAAGTGGTAAGAATATTGCAAGTAAAGGTCTCCTGCAAAAGTGGGACTGGACACTGTAGAAGAGGCAGTGGAACTAAGACTTAGAAAAACAACCAACTGAGTCAGAATGAAGAAAGCCTGTTGCAATCAAACCAAGGTCAAGGTGTGTTTTCCACCTCCCTCATTCATGACTTTCACAAGTCCTCTGTGGATGTATGACACGGGATGCCCACCCTTCCTCAGCCAATACTGCCAGTGCTCTGCGAGGGTGAAGGGTCACCCAGCAGAAGGGCTGGCACAGGGGCCTACGGTACATATATTCAATAGTCCATCAAAAATTTCACATGGAGCCATAAAGAAAAAATGGGATTTCAGAAAATTAGCACGCCCAAGGGAAAACTCAATAATGCCTTGGCCAAGACTGATTCAACTGCACAAAAGGAATAGAAAAACCAGTAAGCTGCAGGAAGCGATGAAATATACTAGTTTCCGTTCTGTCAACACAGTAAAGGTGACTCAATTACAATATTCATTAGTGAGATATGCAAGATTCTCCCTCAGTCTCTGTGGATTTTAGATATACTCATATAGATACATACACACATGCGCACAGTTTTATCTCCTTCTCTCTTACTCTGTGTACACACATTTTTCAGAGATAAACCTGAAAAAGGATTCCTTCACAGAAAAGGAGTTTCCAGCCACTGTAAACTACTCTGGAGAAGTCACCTTACACAAAAGACGGCTTAATGGTGAAAGAAAGTTTTCCTTTCTGTCAAGTTCTTTCAACATTGAAGCACGCATTTTCACATTTCATCCTACTGAAGGTTTTAGTACTCACACATCAGCCATGAACATAGAAATCACGGGAACAGGCTCTCATAAATAGGCCTCATGACCAGAAAAACTTCCTTGTGATTTGGGAGAGTCAACATTATGGTCCTTCCTCCCAAAATACTTTCTGCGTATTTATCCATTAGCTATAAATTGTAAAATGTTTTATATGCTCTGGAAGAGGAAACAGAATTAGATAGTGCATTAATCTGATCACTAAAACTTTCCTATAGAATCAGTCCAGTCCAAAAAAAAAAAAAAAATTAGGGCAGGAGTGGACATTCTCATAGCCAAGTCTTTCTCACCAGTCATGCGAGTAACAGTATGAAACATGGATAGCACACATGGTAAGTCACAAACGGAGGGATCTCATCAATGTGTCCAAATACCTGAAGGGAGGGTGCCAAGGAGATGGAGCCAGATTCATCGAGTGGTGCCCAGTGACAGGGTGAGGCAATGGGCACAAACCAAAACACAGGAGGTTCCTTCTGAACATCAGGAAACACTTTTTTTTCCCCCCACTGTGAAGGTGAATGAGCACTGGCACAGGTTGCCCAGAGAGGTTGTAGAGTCTCCATCCCTGGAGATGCTCAAAAGCCATCTGGAAAAGGTCCTGGGCAACTTGCTCTGGGTGAGCAGTGGGGTTGGACCAGATGACTTCCAGAGGTCCCTTCCAACTTCAGCCCTTCTGTGATTCTTTATCAATCACACAATCATTCATGTGTGCATCTCATAATATCAGAGGAACTGGCTTATGGATAAAAGCATATGAAAGTAAGGTGTCGTTAAAGACAGACTTTTATTTGAAATAGCACTGACAATGCACAAACATACGCATTTTTAATCACTAATAAAATCCAACTGCTTCATCTGGCTTGGAAGATTAGGTAGAGCATTTGCTGACAGCATGCATCAATCAAACATTTTTAAATAGTTAATCAAACACTACATACAGCTGGCTCTTAATTTTCAATAGGTTTCTTAAATCATTGCTTATTACCCTGTTTATAGCCCTTTAAAAGTCAACGAGTGGCGAGTACTTAATTCACACAGCAGCATCACACCCAGACACACTAACGCATAATTAGTGGGTCAGTTACACCTATAAAGTAGGCTTATGTGTTTTATTTAAAGACCGTTTGCAATGCCAGATGTTTTATTGGCACCTAACAACTCTAACCATCCTTGGCCTGATGTGTTAAAGTTTCAGAGAATATTGAATGCCAATGTTTCGCTGTGAAAATGCCAAGGAGACAGGTTGAAAGAGGATAAAAATAGACAAAAAGTAATGCCTAAATATTCTAAGATAAAAGCTCATGGAAACTTAAAATGTAGGTAGAGGAGCTTTTATTACCAAATTTTATGTTTTGGCAAATAGAGGTGACAGGAATATCATGAGCAAAAGCAATAATGACATTGGTGTTAGAAAGTCTTTTTTTCCCCTGCTTTCTACAGTTTTTCAAGCCCTCACTACATGTGGTTGATATATCCCCTAAACTGCCTTACTCTCAACTCTTTAGTCTCACGTCACTGAATCGAGAGAGAAACATGAAGCTTATCCTGGAAGAGACTGCTGCTTGGTTCATAAAGCCACTAAATGAGCATAATCTAGATACCAATACTACCTCACGTAGTTCATAATAGTTTTTCGTAGCTTCCATTAAACGAAGGTTTATTTGTATCATTGCAGCCTTACGATAGTAAATCAGGGGTGCTGTGTAACCTACAAACTGTCAATAGCTATTCACTAATCCATGATTTCAGGTAGTTCCACTAGACAGTACTAAATGTGTCATGTCCAGTCTTGACAAACAGACTTTGGTAAGAAGTCAAGTAGCTCTTCCCAAAATTTGTTCTTTGAACTCTTCTGGAATCCAGAAGGGGAGGGGGGGAAAAGAGTAGAAATGTAATCTGAGGACAAAAAAACCCCAGAATCCACTGAAATACTGAAATTTCCTCCTTCCTTTTATATGATTTTTTTTTTTTTGACATGGGAATGTATACATTGCATACACACTTTTGGACAGTGTATAAAACAAATCTGTAAAGGTTATATTGCCTGTATTAGAAAACTCTATTCTATTTGAAATTCAGAAATTTGGATTTCAAAACCAAAACAAGATTTTGGAGCAAAGCCAGTGCCTCCTGTCAAAACCACCTCCTCCCTTCAGAAAACCTTTATTAACACGTAAGCAGATGGTCAAAGGTATTGATTTGAACAGTAATGCAGAGATACAGCTTCAGGTGTGTCTTAGGCCTTAAACTTTACTGAAGAAATAACTCCCCTTTGGTTTCTCGCTTGGTTGCCTGAGACACTAATTCTCAGCTCAAAAGATTATCTCACACTTCACTAGCTTTGCTACCTTTGTATAATCATCTGCTGGGAACTTTTTCTGCACTTCACAGATACACTGCAGGGAACAGAGCAGTCATAAAAGATTTTTTTAAAAAAAAACAAAAAACAAACAAACCACAGCTATAAAAGGCCACAGCCAGTTTCATCATAATAGCTACTGTTTTCTTTAGATTTCAGACACACTTTCCCAAATTTTATTTTGAGTATTATTCAGGGTGAATATAGATAAGAAGCCAAAGAAATAGATTATTTTTCCCTATTCCCCGAGGCAATTTCACAAGTCCTTGCAAGGTCAGCCACTGCACATAAAAGACAATAAGTCTTCTCTTTAACTGTGATTAATGCCATTTGATCACCAGACAACATACTTTAAGACACATCACAAGTATATACTATGCACTGTTACACACTCAAGCAAATGTATATCTACATTTGCACGTAACAGCCTGTGCTCTGGAGATAGTCAGCTTGGTTATCTTTTAAATCCTAAGCTGTACAGATATTATTTCTAAATATTATGTTTTGATATACTACTATTTTTTTTTGGTGC
This sequence comes from Anarhynchus alexandrinus, assembly GCA_008711295.1. Lineage (NCBI taxonomy): Eukaryota > Metazoa > Chordata > Aves > Charadriiformes > Charadriidae > Anarhynchus > Anarhynchus alexandrinus. Next base: position 1,369,127 of record VUYV01000114.1, read on the forward strand.
TGCCCTGCTGATAGAGGGGTAGAGTTTGGCCACGCTGAAGCAGGACAGGGGGCTTACGCTAATATCAAGTAATCAACTTACAAGACCCTAACTGTCACTCTCCCATTTATTTAATATCTGCGAGAGTATAGAATTATTCTGAGCGTTGCCACACAGAGTATCTTTCTGAAACAACTATATATATTTTTATGTATAGAATTCATAAATTACATATCAAATTGTAACATTATAAATAATACATATGTATTTTATAAATACATATAAACAATAATGCACTGGTACATTAAGTAACAGAAATTCTCCCTGTTTACCCTCAGCTATTCAGTACCAGAAGTACTCTGAACTCCTAACAGAGCTGGCAAAATTCCTCTTGGCATAAAAACCACCAGGCTGTATATATTAGAGTTGACTGATTAAAAGACCCAAATCTTCAGAGTTATTTGTATGAGTTAGGGGTGCATAGCTGGAATTACAATTTTTTCGAAGATGTACACAAAGAGTTCACTGTCAAACAGCAGTTTAGTCAGTTATATACATTTTTGTGTATACAAATGCTGGATTTCTTGTTTTAGTCACAAATTTGGGGCCAAATATTTTTTTTTCTAATGGAAAAAAAGATTTACTGAAACCTAAAATTTATTGAAAAAAGAAACTTCAATTACATTTGGTGTAATAGAAAGAAACGATTTTAAATTAAATGCAGAAAACCTAAATTCCATTCCAAATAATTAATAGTCTAATTATGATATATGGAATCTCTATGATATGCTATAATAATATAGTAACTTCATTTGGGTGTCCCATATTCCAGGTGAGATCCCCAAGTCTCTGATAACAGTTATTTTGGTTTTGTCTGTCTGTGTTGTTTTGATTTTTTTTTTATAACCCTCCAATGAAGTCTCCTTTAGGAGACCTTCCAGTTGGAACACTTTTTCTAAAACTAAATTTTATTTAAAAATAAAAATTAAAAAAAGTCCAAAAGAGCTGATGATCACTTCTTTCTCACAATTGTTATTGCAAGGCTGATATCCAAGCAGCCCTCCCTCAGGTTTTATTNTTAGGAGCTGCTCCAGAGCTTTACCTTCCAGTTGGAACGCTTTTTCTAAAACTAAATTTTATTTAAAAATAAAAATAAAAAAAAGCCCAAAAGAGCTGATGATCACTTCTTTCTCACAATTGTTATTGCAAGGCTGATATCCAAGCAGCCCTCCCTCAGGTTTTATTTTTATTTAGTGAAAAATTATTCCAATATTTTTTATTTTCTCTTTTCAAAATTATCATTATTACAGGTATCTCTGAGCTCTTCAACTTCTAGAGCTGAGGCCTGGCCAGAATGACGTCTGTCTCTTCTGGAACACTTTTGCTGACTTGGACTGTGGTGCGCTGTTCTTCTCAGCAGCACTGTTGCACAGCGAATTATTCTCCATCTTCTCACTTGCACTTCTCATCTTTGATCTTATTCATCACAAAATTTTATTTTGATCAAGATAATTTTGAATTCCCAACCTGGATTCCGAGTGCTTGCCACGCCTTGCACTATAACACCCCTTTACGTTTTAATAAATATATTTTCTACCATAGAGGGTGCTAATAAAAACCCCAACTAAAATTAACCCATAACAAACATCTTTCCAACTTCACAATGAAAACCAAAGAAATTTTCTCAGCATCTTGTGCATTTACCTCTCAGTGGTTTGCTTCTGAAACGTACAGAAGGCTGTGTAAGAAACCTCTCCAAAGTCAAAATGTATCACAGCTGCCGCTTCCCACCTACCCAACAGTCCAGGAAAAAATTCTCAAGTTGACAGTTTGACATGGTTTGCTCTTGAAAATCCATGTTGGTTGTTTCTTAAATCCTTATTAACCCCCACGGTTAAAAGGATACCAAAACAAACTATTAAATGTTTGTAAAAGCATTTATATCAATAACATATCTATAGTCCACTTTTTATTGTGACCAATGAAACACAGATTTTTGCCATCAGATATTTGTTTTCCTTTCCCATTTTGCAGCTTGCCTGTGCCTTCCTTGTCCTTTCTCTTTTAAGCTGAATTTAAGAAACCTACTTATTATACATTTTGATCGAGAGGTCTGGATTTTACCCTATACGTTTATGCTATACCTTTACACTCATCTTTTACAGCACAGGTAGACATCAAACCTTAAGGCTGAATCTAGTTGGACCCACGCCAATTAAAATTATCAACAGCTTAGTTCAAAACTTGTATCTTTAAAAATCAATATTCATAGCACTGTGTTATGGATTCCAAGTAGATAGTATCAATGAAAACTGTTTAGTCACATTTACCACACAATTCTGAAGTCTTGAAACAGTATGCAAATATAAAAGACATCTAAATGCAAAAAAAAAAAAAAAAAAAAATCAGATGCAGCCTTTAATGAATGCATCCCTTAATGTTGCACAATAATTTCAAAGCAGTGTTTGTTTAGGCTAGATAGTCTAATAAGATTTTATTTCTTCAACTGCTGTAATTTAATTTTATGGAAAATTATCTCCAAAGCCAGCACCCACAACAAAACTAAACATACAAAAGTTCTAGATAATCAGAATAAAACCGTTCTGAGAAAAGCAATTATCTAAATAGTTCAATTTCACTGTGTACAGGACTCTGTGGGTTTTTTTCTGTCTGTGTATTTCCCCGGTAGCAGAGAGCAGCACGGGAGCCAGAGCACAGCAGGGGCTGAGCTGTGACTCACAGTAAGTTTGGTCCTTGTTTCCCTGGTCCCTTATCTTCAATAAATTAAAAAAAGAAACCCCACACCCCTCCAACATGAGGAAGGCAACAGCCGCCTCTAGCTACAACCAACCTCACCAATCCACTTCTTCCATGCTGCCTCGTGGCCCTGAGTGGGATATTCTGTGTGATTCAGATGATGTGGGCATGCAAAGAACAACTTTTCCCATCCTTTTTAGTCCTCGGGCAAGACATAGCCAGTACCGTAGCCTGACCTAGTGACAGCATAAAATTAACATCTTTCTTGTAGGAAACGGATTGTTTCCTTCTCTTTGCATTTAATATAAATAGAACATATTCTAAGACTTTTAATCAGGAAAAAAATAGAGGAGAGGGTGGAATGGCAATGGAATAACTGCAATAAATAACTTGGCTCTTTATAAATGCCATGTGTATGAAAAATAAACAAAACATGAATTAAAATATTTACATTTTCCTCATAATTTTTCCAAAATTTGAACATGAAAAAGAAGAGCAAAGCTGCAGTAGGATCCAGGCTAAAAAAAAATCTTTTTCAGTGACAAAGATTTTAGAAAAGATATTCCACACAATTTTTCAGAGATACATCCCTAGTGTGAACAGTTCATTTTCTCCAATTATCATAATATCTGCATGCTTAATTCACTACTCACAACAGCAGATTGGTTTCTGAAAGTGGGAAAGTAACGGCCTACAAAGTGAATGCATTCAAATCCCTCGCTACTAAAAATCAATAAACTGACCAATTTTGAAGCTGAGCTGTTTTATTACACAGTAATGAAGCTTAGAACTTTGTCAACCACCACGGAGCGCTGGGACCAACCAAGCAGTTAAAGGCAAGGAGAGTTTGGTACAGATTTTCTTAAATTAATCAAATGATTCTGCAAAGATATATAGATGTCCAAAATTATTATACGTAAGTGAAAGATTTTTCAAGCTACGTAGAGCTGTACCTGAAATTGGCTCACTTTGAAACTGTAAATATGAAAAGCACAAAGGGGTAGAATGGTTTCACTTCCTAAATTGAGGAACTCCACATTATTCCTGTGCGATAAAGCCCACTTAAATACCAATAAAGCCATAAACCTCATTTATTTTACCTTGTATCTATAGAGACAAAACTCAAACTTCTTCAGAGAATCTATCTCTATTTTTTAAAAAAATGGTGCAGCTTTTTGTGTAACACCGGCTGTCAAAGGGTTTTTTTTCCTCAAAAATTAGAGAACAAAAAAATTCAAAATGCCTATGGCTATTTACTTTGAACGACTTCACCCATGCGCTCTCTGTATCTTAGAGCTTTGACACTCATTACTGTCAGAGTTTCCAGTGTTGACACCCATCGTGCCACTCAACGAACAGAGCGGTTGCCTCTTCCTCCTCCTCTGAAACAGGCCCGAAGGTATCTTTCTGTTCCCTATGATGAAGTATCAGTAAACTCATTCTATCCCACGGCCCCATAAAAATAATGAAGATGTGCTTCAATTTGGTGGAAGATACAAACATTTCTGTAGCAAGGCAGAGAAGACAGCCGTTCAAAACTGCTTATGATTTCAGAATGAAGACAGCATCCTATCTGCAATGGGCATTCTGATGCTTCTCCGGGAAACATTAGGCTATTTATCCCATCTAGACTTTTTTTTTTTTTTATGAAACTATACTATTTGCAGATCCATTTGTCTTGTCTTTCTTCATTTGCTCATTTTAATCTCGGTATATAGCACTAGCGACTTACAGCTTTGTTTTGAAGTTCGATGGCTACCTACACGTTAATTCAAGTCTCCACATTTTCAGGTATGTCATATAGAAAAGGAAGAGAACACAATGTTCCTGTCTCCCAAAACACTCCGGCTTTTCCCAAGTTTAGTTGCCACTGATTGCATTGCTTGCTGCCTTTGCTTTCTTTGCCTCATTAATTTCTGATATCTGCTCCACGGCTTACTGAACAATAACATATGCTCTCTGATCTCCCACTCTCTCCTGCAACCTTTTTCAAGTACACCTAGCAAAAGAAAACTAATTTGTTTGTAGGTTACCTCTGGAAGAATTACATTACATTTGGCAGAAGCGTGAATACTCACTCAAGGCTAAATGCTGTTTGCACAACAGAGAGAAATTGAGTTTCACCTGAATATATTTGATCAGGCATCAGTAAAGGATAGGTGTATTTTGATTTCTACGTATCAAATGTGGTTAAGAATACATATCACCATTGCAAAAAAAATACCCTGCATGTATATACAAGCACTAAATTTTTCAATTATTCTTTTTTTCACGTTCAAAGATTGCAGTGATCCTCCCAGTTATTCCATCGTTTTCATTAAGGGTTCCTGACACTATATCCCTTGAGATATCGATATCCACTTTTAGACAGCTAAATAGAGATTTGTGGGGTTTTGAGCTTCTGTCTCAAAAAGGCCTTTTGAGTGCTTTAAAAACCATGAGCGGCCCAAAGAGTTTAAGAGCAATATGAAATGTTCTGAGAAACACATGAGCATGTTATCACTTAGCAAGGCATAGGCAAGGACTGAGGGTCTGCTTGTTGGTTCGGCAGCCAAACCCCTAAACTGGGAGGGGAACTCTACAGTCCAACTGAATTTTATACGTTTTTGTCAGTGAAAAAAGTTTATTTTTACATATTTAATAAAATATGTCATTCAATCAGAAAAATACTTTTTTTAAAACATAAATATGTACACACAAACAAGGCTTCATTGCAAGCACTTGTGGGAAAACTGGACTTTAATTTCAGTGACATTTTCATCTCCCCTGGGAGTTTCATTTTTCCCTGTTTTTAACTGTCTGGGGTGCCCACATTCTTGCAAAACTGCTCACATCACCAATGTTATCTACAGAGAGGGGATTTTCTGTTGATAACATGCATAAAAAACAAGTGTGTCAAGTTCTGTGTCTTTAATCCCATCCTCTGTCTCATATATAAGTGGAAAGCTCTGTGATAGATTATTTTTTTAACAATAAACCTGTTCTCGTTTCCGTTTGACTACAAAGTCTATTAGCTTGTTTTATTTCCTTATGCTCCCTTAAAATNCTATATCCCTTGAGATATCGATATCCACTTTTAGACAGCTAAATAGAGATTTGTGGGGTTTTGAGCTTCTGTCTCAAAAAGGCCTTTTGAGTGCTTTAAAAACCATGAGCGGCCCAAAGAGTTTAAGAGCAATATGAAATGTTCTGAGAAACACATGAGCATGTTATCACTTAGCAAGGCATAGGCAAGGACTGAGGGTCTGCTTGTTGGTTCGGCAGCCAAACCCCTAAACTGGGAGGGGAACTCTACAGTCCAACTGAATTTTATACGTTTTTGTCAGTGAAAAAAGTTTATTTTTACATATTTAATAAAATATGTCATTCAATCAGAAAAATACTTTTTTTAAAACATAAATATGTACACACAAACAAGGCTTCATTGCAAGCACTTGTGGGAAAACTGGACTTTAATTTCAGTGACATTTTCATCTCCCCTGGGAGTTTCATTTTTCCCTGTTTTTAACTGTCTGGGGTGCCCACATTCTTGCAAAACTGCTCACATCACCAATGTTATCTACAGAGAGGGGATTTTCTGTTGATAACATGCATAAAAGAAACAAGTGTGTCAAGTTCTATGTCTTTAATTCCATCCTCTGTCTCATATATAAGTGGAAAGCTCTGTGATAGATTATTTTTTTAACAATAAACCTGTTCTCGTTTCCGTTTGACTACAAAGTCTATTAGCTTGTTTTATTTCCTTATGCTCCCTTAAAATAAGCTGAAATCTGGCTTCTTAAGAGGCATCCATCTCCTCTTTTGTCATTTTGCCCTTCCCAGCAAAAACAGCCCTCGTATATCTGCTTTTCTGAAGCTTTCCAGGGAGCCCTTGGTTAACAACTAATACTACCCTTGTCCCTTTTACTGAGGGTACAGTTCTGTATCTCCTGCGTATGCAGAGCTGCTACCAAGTTCAACGGTGTTCCAGAGCAAGGGCTGCTAACAAAGAATGGTGCCCTCAATGACTGCGCGGTTTTAAACAGATTTATTATATCAGCCTGTCACCAAAAATATAAATACAGAGCCAAATTTTGCTTCTGCCAATTCCCAGAGCTGCAAAACACACACATTTTTTTGAGTAAGAAACCAATGTACCAAACAAAAACACACACACAAAAGACCCTGGGTTTTCTACCATCATAGAACGCAGAAGATAGTTACGCATGAACGTTTGCCAGTGAGGGATCCTCACTACTAAACAGAGTTTACATACAGACAGTATGCTCTCCTCATGGCCAATTTACAGTCCACAAACATTTGCTGTGCTTCCACAGCTTCTGCCCAAAATTTTATGCAGGGTAGAACACTGCATAGAAGATTTGAATTTTATCTAAGCTTCATAATTTCAATGGATAGTTATTTCTATAAATGCTAAAATACTGTTCTACTAAAAGATTAAATATATGTTTCTGCTAAATATAAAAAGGCACAAAACACACTCACCCAAGCAAAATCCCTTTGAAAGAGAAGATTTATGATTTTTTAAAATTAATGTTTCACACAGTATTAATACAGAAGGGATGGTTGTGAATTTTGTCATCATTTTTGACCATCAGAATAGTAAGAGACCGTGGTCTTTTCCATCGTTCTTTCCTATGTGAAGCAGAATTTGAATAGTTAGAGAGTAGGTGCAAAAAGCTTCACACTGCTGTCCCTACCTCTCCATACACGCTCTAACTGAAACCAACAATAAACAAACTTCCTCCCTACCTAAGAATCACGTTCAAACCTTAAAAACCTTCTTCAGGTAAAGTATTGTTCCCCCTTATGAAAGGGAAACCACGTCCATCCGTACACAAAGCCGAAGCCTGTTTACCATTACATGAGTAATTCTAAAATTTTCCAGAAGGAAATGGTCTAAAGAAAAGATGGTGAAGAAAACTGGAATCTATTTAGGAAAATAAAAGAAAATTATATAGCAAATACAAAGAGAATAGTGTGTTTGTGTGTGTGCGTGTCATTTTGTCATTTACCACCCTTGCTGTTTTGGTACTTTAGCTGCACATTTTTATGAGATGGTTTACACATCAAAATAATTTCCTAATTAAAGAGGAAGACAAAAAGTAGCTAGAATTATTGTTCATATAATGATTCAATAAGTAGGCTTCTAGGAATCATCCATAGTCTGAATTTTAAGTTCAACAACAAAACTGTAACCCCGTACGCAATTAATTCCCGAACGTTACAGCAAATTGTATTGTGAGAGCATTCACCTGACTGCGACCGAAGGAACCGACTGACAAAGCTTGACCTCTCCAACACTCCAGAGCAGCCTTTGTTAGCAAATTCTTCTCCCCTAGCCTCTCTGTGACAGTTACAAATAAATCACAGGCTGCATTCCCACACATACATGTCTAAAAAGCTAAAGGGAAAGTGGGATAAGCTCTGTACCACTAAAACGCTACACAATCAAAGCAGTAATGATAGCAAAAGGACATTATTCGAGCAGTGTCACTATGCCCAAAAATCTAATAGTTCTACTAGACATACTGCTGAGGAAATTCCCGTCAACAGCACGGAATATTTTTTCACACTTCTAAAAGCCGCTGCTGCACCATTTACACTCTCTGCCTCAGGAGTTTTAGTCAAAAGAATGAACACAGTAATGTGAGGATTTGGGTTTCTACTCAAGAACCACATCTTAAAACGTGGTTATAAGCAGGAGTTTCACTCTAAAAATGCTTCTTTTGTGCTAGAATTCTATGTTCTCCATAGACACCGCAGAAACACAGAGGAAAAATCCTCATTTACTTCCGTATGAGTTGAAGTAGTGTCTGCAAATCTTGTAAATTGTGTCAATTTAATACACAACTTCAAATCCAATACAAACGCAGGCGGAACGCGTAGCTGGGTTTTCCATCCCGTGTCACGGGCTACCACGTAAATGTTAATTTAGGAATCCCCACTTTTCCCAAAACTCAAAGCTGAAGAACATCTTTAGCTTTCCTGGACTGATGTCAATCAGAAAAATCAGGATTGACCCATCATTTAAGCACATTTAATATAAAAAGTACCAGTAAACATGAATGCCCTTTTTCAGCTATTTTCTAAGCAAAACTGCCTGTTGCTGTAAAGTTTCACTGCAAAGCACAGTAGTATAGAGCATAACATTAACAAAACTTAAAAATCTATAATTCATTAGAAAGTTCAACTTAAAAGCGCTCAAAATAAGAAAAAAAAAATGAAGACTTTTTCTTGTTGTCACCTGTATCTCCCCCTTGGAAATATTTTACTTCACTTTGTTGCTGTTCTTTCTCTGACCTACACAGAAATATCTTTGCAGCTTAATTAATGTCACATCCTAATTAGAGTAACTATTCAGTGCACTTCTTGCCATTGCTATCTCCCATTATCTCAGGGAGTCTTCTCTCTGGGTACACACAATTCAGAGAGTCAGATAGGAGAAATGGGTCGTGAACCGCAAACGAAGTACAGCCAAAGTGGCTTCAGGTCCTGTAAAAGAACGACTGCAAAAAATGTCTGAATCATAGAATCATAGAATGGTTTAGGTTGGAAAGGACCTTGAAGANTTCTTGCCATTGCTATCTCCCATTATATCTCAGGGAGTCTTCTCTCTGTGTACACACAATTCAGAGAGTCAGATAGGAGAAATGGGTTGTGAACCGCAAACGAAGTACAGCCAAGGCGGCTTCAGGTCCAGTAAAAGAATGACTGCAAAAAATGTCTGAAAATGTTTAAAAGGTTTACAAAGGGGATAAGAAATCTCTTCTCATAACACCAGTATTAGCTGGCACTGGATAAAATGGGCCTAAGTTAGGAAACAGTATTTTTTTTCCTCCATACTCCATAGTTGTTTGCTGAACAACTGGCATTGTATTTTTACTGGAAAAATCTTTTAAAAATTCAAAAAGTAATTACATAAATTAAGGGAATAAATATCTATGAAAAACCTTTATTAAATACAATGGTTTGCATAAAAGAGCTGACCCAAATCTCTACACTGCTGATTACAGGAAGCTGAGACTATTTTAGAGGAAAGATGATTCCATACTTGCCTTCTTTCTCTATTGTTTTCCTGACCATCCCTTCTGACCGCTGATAGATAACACCACATTGAGTTAGGAAGACCTTACATCTCAGCCAGTATGATCATTCTTCTCAGCAAAGCACGTACACCTTTGCTTGCCATGACTTAACAAGCAGGACACTACTATTCTTCTGGCTGTTCTCAGGTTCCAAACCATGAAACTCAGTAACAGTGTTCCTTCTGGGTTCACACAGACCTCACTCAATGAGCAAGACAACGCAAAATACTGGGCACTCTACACCCGAAGAAAATTACTTATGATTTACCTGTGGTTTAAATTTAATGTTTCCTACACTTTCTAGTAATGCAGTTTTTTAGGGGTGGTATTTTTTTTTTCCCCCACTGAAAAATTTGCTAACATCACAAGGGAACATACCATATATATGGAGAAAATAATTTATTGCTTTAAATAAAGTCTTAATAATCTAATTAAAATACAGCAAATAGCTATTATTAGTTCTGTGACCATAATACATACTCTCAGAATCCACCTTAACTGCTAAACACAGAAAAGCCTCAAGACTAACTCAGTTAAAAGCTTTGTAAAGAAACACTTACTGGTACCTACCTAGTCTTCTATAGGGTTTCTCTGGCTCACCCCATGATGTTCCCCTGGGTCCTAAGGCAAATCTGCAGGAAGGGATGAGGGCGTCACAGAAATATCAGTATGTTTTCAGTGGGGGACAGAGGACAAGAACCTCCTGCTCAGTTTGGGGATCTGCTCAAGTTTATCCAAATACACTTTCTTAACACAGCCCGTTTCCTCTGCACTAATTTCCAGGTAAAGTCTGCAAAAACTGATAGTACGCAATTTCCATTTTTGATACAAAGCTTTATACTAAGCAGATCACAAGCTGCCTTTCCAGTCCTTGACTGCAAAATAGCATTAAAACATTATTTTGCAAATATTTAGGAAATGTGTGTATCGTGCATAGTTTTTAATATAGCAGTGTTCGCCTTATAGGTTGTTTTCTGATGTAGTCGTGTCATGCAGCCACTAAAGTAATTATCTGGGATGCATGCAGGATGCACAGACACATCTCGCATACACATACAGAATTTTTATCTAGTCTAGAAGAAAATATAGATTCAGATATCTGCAGGCTTATCTCCTGCTTTTCAAGATGTATAGCTTATAAACACATTTCTCTACAAAAAGAAAAGCCATTAAAATAAGCCAGTTTATTAAAATCAGATTTAAGACTGTAGAAACATAAAGCCTGAGATAAATAGCCTACGAGTCCTCATTTTGCAGTTCACATTCAAAATCTTGACCCTTGTTCTACTTAGATTCTAGATTACGCAGAAAGACCCCCAAGCTGATTTTTCTAGCACGCTCTGCGTATCTGCAGGCAAGAGTGGGTTTCTGCTTCTTTCTACCTGAAACAAAATTATGTAACGAGCCCTGAAAGATTTCGCAATTCCCTTGGAAAAGGTGGGCTAAAAAAAGCAAAGGGGTGCCAGACAGATCCCCACGCAAGGTGCTAACTGATGCACATATGAGATGGGAAGCTGCAGACTCTTGGTTGGAAAAATAGACATCGGCAAAACGATTCGTATCCCTTTGTGCATAGCTACAGAAGCATTACTGAAGCTTCTCCATCCGCAGTGGACTTGCGCCGCTTTAAAATCTTGCTGGATTTACAACAGTGATCAGAGAACCTTCAGAACTTAACTTCAGATAATAACCTCAACATTTAGCTGTTTATCAAAAATATCACACCTTTTGCTCCTCTATTTACTGTGACTCATCTCTCTGTTTCCCTGTTTGCTGTGATCACCGTTTCAATGCCCTTCTTCCCCTGCTCTCTCTGCCGGAGACAGCGGCAGTATTTCCTCAAAGAGCTGACGGTTCTCTGGTCTCCTCTCCTCTCTCATCCCAATTCCTCCCCTCTCCCCCCCCCCCAATTTACACAACTAGATGCATAACCCACTTCAGTCCCTGGTTTCTTTTCCTCCCTCGCAGGTCTCTAGTTCGAATTTTCAAGTATTCTGACATCTAAGCAAGACAAATCCTCGAACGTGTCAGATTATCTCGCTTAGCTCATGAAACACTGAATAGCTCAAGGGATTGCTAATGGCTAGAGAGCCTCTTGTTTACAGGCTGTGGTTTCAATACCAAATCATGCCCACAATGGCCTTGAGTCAGTTTTATCCGACGCCTGTTTCAGGAGGATACATAATACCAGTTGTTGAGCCCAACGTCAGCTTTAACAATAGAAGATGGTAACAGCTACCACTTCTGCTGTCAGACTCGGGGGAAAAAAGGCTGAGAGCAGAAACGGAAAGTAAGGGAATGCTTTACGTGTGCAGAGATCCCCGAAGCAGTAAGCACTCATTTTACTAGGCCTGCATGAGGCAGTGCAGTCCAGTGCCACGCAGAGTTGCCAGCTTGGTCCTAGAAATGGTACACAGCTATAAATACAACAAGCTGGATTTTGTAACTCAGGCATAGCATCTCCCTAACAAAGGTGTCCTCCTTCCAGACCTAATCTGAACCCTAAAGCTCATGTATTTCTCCAGAAAGAACACACACGCTTGCAGGCACGAGTCACTGCAGGAAGGGCTGTCCTTATTTTGGGGGAGAGCACTGGGAGAAGAGCTGCCTTTGGATACGCTTCACTAACCCCAGACAGCAGCCTGGAGCTCTGCTGCCATCATCATCAGGACTTAATTCACCCAATGCAAATAGCAATACCACCTTTCCTTGGACAACTAAAACGTGTTTTCTTATCTTTAAGACACATAAAAGAAAAAAAAAAATATATGTATATACTCTTAACCATTACCTACAACTGGCTTGTTCAGATGTCCGTTTACTTGTGTAAGAATGTACCGGATCAAGTTTGCTATCAGCTCCAACAGCGAGCAGCTTCAGATGTTAGGAGAGTGTATAAGCCACACAAATATAGAGTGATGCTTCCCTTGCCAAATGCTCCCAGCTTCCAATAGTCTGTCATTCCCAAATTTCTACACCCGAAGGTTGCATTTGAATGCTGGACTTAACAGCTAGCCACAAACCCTACCTACCTGGATCTGTGATGTCCCTCTTTTTTAAATTTAATTATATAAAAAGGCACAAATGGCTATGTCAGTAGATTTATGGATGCATATTAAAACATATACAAAGAACAGTAACCAGGAAAAAAAAAAAACAACAAACATGCAGCATAGCTCCCAACTTTGGAACAGAACCAAATCAAGGCACTGGCTATATCACACAGGTTCTTCCCAACAAAATCCCTCCCATTCTGCTTATCTGCCCAACAAAAGGGAAACTGGACTACTGTAACTAAAGAAGGGATGGTCCTGTTGCCAGTTCAGAATCAATTAAACATGGGCAGGAGAGGAGGTGTATAGATGTTGGGAAGTTTTTTATTTTTTTCCCCCCAGTTAAAGTTAACTGGAAGAAGGCACTTTATTTAAAACAGAAAATTTTAGACCTCTCCTGAGAAGAGAGTATGAATAGCTCACAGCTGCCTTAAACCTTCCTGAGATATGCATAAACTACATTTTTATTAGAGCTGGATTATACTAGCAGCTATCCAGGAGGTTCAAATGCCTAACCACTGGAGACAATCAGAAGCACACAAAGATCTCTGCATAATGAACATAAATATCCTTTCAAACAGAAAATCATAATCTACTCTGCTGTAATCAAGTCTATATTGTTGCATAAAGAATTTTAAGCAGAAGAGCAATAGATAGGACAAGAAAAAAAAGAGAGGAACAAAAGAAACTCGAATGTTTCTTCATGATCACTCTGTTTTAATAATTTTTTTCAATAAAATAGTTATATATGATAATTTATTATCAGATAGCTTCTTTGGTCTCACAAGTACAATTCTAACACTAACAAGGTAGTCTTTCATCCTCGTATTTTAAATCAAAACTTATTGCAGGAGTTTCAAAGTGGGTCTAGGATTTCAGCGTACATGTTTGAGGCTAACTAGTGCCTGCAGAGCATACAGATAGTCACAGCCTATTGCCAGCACTTACGGGAACAGCTTTATACAGTTTAGAATCCTTTCAAACAAGGGCAAGCCCAGCGCCAAACCTCAGCCCAAGCAAAGAGCTGGCTGTCAAAGATGCCTGGAGCAGTTCTTGATCTATTCTTCTTCATCCATTACCTGACCTCCTTTTCTGCCAAATAACAAATTAACTGGTGGTGGACTTCGGCAAGTGACTTTTCGTCAACAGAGTAATAACATCACCATTTTGAATTTTACATGCCTGCTTTGCAACGTTCAAAAAAGAGAGGATCATACAGGAAATCTGGGTCAACCTACAGAAGAAAACACAGCCTACTTTGGACAGTGTTTGTCCATCTTTCAGTAAATTTATACCCTGAATATTCTGAGGAATGGAAAACATATTAAGTTATATTAATCCAGAACAGATGCCACCTTTGGTTTCTCGGCAGCAAAATCTTTTTAGAGGTATTATCTTTACTGGATCCAATGAGCAGGAATAAAATGGAATAGAACAAGAACAGGTGCATCTCCTCCTAGAAAGAGCCCTGCTGCAGAAGGAATGCACTGATTCTTGCAATTGAATGCATTGTAAAAACACACCCAATAAAAAAATGTAACACTATACAGTTTATAGATTTTGAGAGCATGGTGGAAATGCTGCTTAAAAGATACTTTAAAGAAAAAAAACCCCAAAAACAGAGAAGAGAAATTTTGGCACAAAATAAAAATGTCTTCATAGTGGAACCCACTGTCTTAGTGCTCTGGATTAGTTTCCCAAGATAAATACTGAAAGCCTCATCACCTGATTAGTTAAAACAAAGCACTGGGTAATATACATTCTAAATATACCAAGGCAATCTTGCAGTGGATGAGATTGAACTGAATAGCATAATACATATTTCTCCAATTCTAATTTCTATGACTATGAAAATATTGCATTTAAAATGGAAATGCATTATTAATAGCATATACAAAGCTTAATAATTTACTATCAGTTTTTATGTTGCCTAAACAACCCAGTATATCATTTAATTAGAACATGCAGATCCTAGAAGAGATTAACCAACAGGGGGAGGCAAAATAAAAAAATATATAAAAAATCACTTAGTTCTTCAAGAACATAATAACTATTTACAGTCATAAGACACAAGTACAAAGTAATAAAGAATAGCAGGTTCTACAGCTTGTAAGGCAAAAGCAGAACTCAGCTTTGAGAAGGGGAGGAGGAAGAAAGATACATAGCATTGCTTCAAGTTCAAGTTAAAAAAAAAAAGGCAGGCTTAGATGTTAGATGACAAACTCAGACAACATTAATCGATTCAGGTCTGCTGCCTTTGAAATGGGGGCCTTGGCTATATAAACGTAATAGCATACTGCATATGCAGTCAGTGGAATCTAATTTGCAGCCATCTAATCCATCTAGCGCTGATGTCCCAATCGCTGAGGGAGATCACCTACAGGCAACTCAATATCTCACACAGCCCTTTGGAGGAGAGAAAAAAAAAAAGAAGAAAAAGAAAGAAAGAAATGGAGCACTGGATTTGGAAAAAAAAATCCAAAGGAAGATAACTTTATTTTCTTGAATCAACACAAAAGAAAAAAGCAAAGGTGAATTTAGCACAGTCGGAAGCTAAAACGGACCCTTTTAAACTGCCTACTACTAGTATCTAAATACAAGAAAATGCAAAGCACCACTTAGCTGCACCAACACCTTGAATATTTTTTTTTTTAAAAAAAAAAAAGCACTTAGTAACAGGAATGAAAAGCAATTAAAGCTCCTTCATGGAAACATCCTGACAACAAGCTAATAAGACAAAGGCTGGATACAACTACACAGCAGCTGGTATCTGATATCATGCGATTGCCATGAATATGAAAGAGAAAAACATTTCTTAATTAACATACTGGTGTATTTACAGTATATACATGTGACAAGGCTCAGTATGGTTTGAGCACTCTTCACCTCTGTGTTCACATTAGATTCCTTGATGGAAAGGAGGTGAGCACACCATCTATCTACTTCATGTCTGCCTCTTAACCAACCATTAACCAGGCCAGGCAGTAGGTGAAACTTAATATTTGTTAGAGATTACTAACCACAGTGCCTGGGTTTCATCTTTCCAGGTACGACCGTATGATTAAAAAAAATGATAAAAAAGGCAGACACACAGATCTATGCAGGGAATCCTCAGCTGCTAACTCAGAACACCTCTGTGCTGTTGCATAAAGGGACCGGGGTCCGCACGCCACAGCACGCTTCATATTTCTTGCCTCCTTAAAAAAAGTCTCCAAACACAAAATTTTATGTTTAAAGCCATGCAATTATTTTAAAATGCAGAATTCTTAAAATATCTATTGCAGATAGATAGGAATTTGCTGACTTAACGCATAACATGCTTTATTGTTTTTTATAGGGCCGCTACGATAATATCAGTGTTTCAAGCCTGTAGCCACCAGGAGCACAGGGAGCAAAAAAGACAAAAACAAACCAACCCCCCAAAAATCCCAAAGAGTGAACAGCTCAACTCTTAAGTGACAAAACCCAAAAGATTGGGTTGGTGGCATTCCCTCTCTGAGGCCTTCATACAGCAGCCATGCAGCAGAAAGCACTGAATCCTTAATGTTGACAAATCATTTGCATTTAAAACAAAAACTTCCTTATAATTCAGCAGCCTTTCTACATAAAGTAGTCCAGGGGGACAACTACATGAAGACATCCACTCTATTTTGACACTTCTCTTTATAGGAAAAAAAAATATGAAAAAAACCATAAAAAGAAACCAAACAGCTCCATTGCCCTAAAAATTAGTAAGAAGCATTACTGATCACCAGCATTTGTATTCTTTCACTCCAAAAGCACAGCACTTCTTGACTGAGTACATTTCTGTCCTTATTCAATACAGTGGACAGAGTTTATATCCCACGTTTCAAAAATAAGTGGTATCAATGAAGTGAAACAATACAAGATTGTCAAACACCTGTTTAGTTTACAGAAGTCATAGAATGGTTTAGGTTGGAAAGGACCTTGAAGATCATCGAGTTCCAACCCCCCTGCCATAGGCAGGGACACCTCCCACTAGACCAGGTTGCCCAAGGCCACGTCCAGCCTGGCCTTGAACACCTCCAGGGATGGGGCCTCAACAACCTCTCTGGGCAACCTGTGCCAGTGCCTCACCACCCTCACAGTGAAAAACTTCTTCCTAATGTTCAATCTAAACCTGCCCTCTTCCAGTCTGAAGCCATTCCCCCTCGTCCTATCACTACATGCCCGAGTAAAAAGTCCTTCCCCAGCTCTCCTGTAGGCCCCCTTTAGGTACTGAAAGGCCGCAATAAGATCTCCCCGGAGCCTTCTCTTCTCCAGGCTGAACAGCCCCAACTCTTTCAGCCTCTCCTCATAGGAGAGGTGCTCCAGCCCTCGGATCGTCCTCATGGCTCTCCTCTGGACATGCTCCAGCAGGTCCATGTCCTTCTTATGTTGGGGACTCCAGAGCTGGATGCAGTACTCCAGGTGGGGTCTCACCAGAGTGGAGCAGAGGGGCAGAATCACCTCCTTTGACTGGTGAAATGACACCTCCCTCTCTGCAGCTCCTAAAGACAGTACTGTACATTCCTGAAAGTATGGATGCGATATTATTTTGCAGGACTGGAGCACATGGATGCTTCCTGCTTTAAACCCCAGCAGTCTGACTAATGAAAGTTACATCAGCTGGCATCCTCCAGCTCTGGCATTCAGAAGAGCCTTCTTGCAGGCTCTTTTTCTACCCTTTCTAACCTCGTTCCCCTTTGCACACAGACACACGTTACAGTAGGGACCGGAGGGCAAGGACTAAAGCCCTAAGCATGCATCAAATTAACTCATTTTAAATTTAGAGATGCATGGACACACCATATAAGACTTAGTCTCAGGGGCAACATTTTATACTGCCACAATGTTCTGTTTCCACTGCAGTACGTCTCCAAATGGAAAGGCAGTAATTTAGCTTAGCTCTAACCTGATATCTTATAATTAAAGGGAAATATTTAAAGTAGGACTCAGAAGAATAGAATAATATTTTTTTTTTAAAAGTGCGTGAAACGGGCCTATCCTGAGATGGGTGTTATTATGTAACTGAACACCTATCAAGGCACCTGACAGACAAAAACTTTTTAATAATCTTTTTAAAGTCAGGGTTATACTTCAGTCACATTTAAGTGTATTTGGTCAGAAGGCATGGAAAGTTTCAGTAATGCTCCACCAAATAAGAGAAGTTAGTGATTTCAAATGGTCAAATATACATATATGTATCTAACATACACACACACATATACATAATCAGTACACACACATATAAATTACACACACACACTTTTTAAGACAAAGCTGATTTTTTTTCCCCTCTGGGCTCCTGTAGCCACTGAGTCACCAGAACTGCAA
Source organism: Anarhynchus alexandrinus (assembly GCA_008711295.1). Taxonomy (NCBI): domain Eukaryota; kingdom Metazoa; phylum Chordata; class Aves; order Charadriiformes; family Charadriidae; genus Anarhynchus; species Anarhynchus alexandrinus. Next base: position 1,387,341 of record VUYV01000114.1, read on the forward strand.
GTGGTCCTCAGCAAGTCAGACAGAAAGAAACCCTCTGCCTCATTTGGAAAAATTTTAAGCCTACCATGTTGTAGCTTCAAAACTGTTCCCCCAGACAAAAGTAAGCTTAAAAACTGGTAATTACAGTGTCGCAGCTGTGGCAACATTCACGTTAGGGCTGAGATTGTGCTTCCATTTTTGTTGCAACGTTGTCAGAAAATAACACCATGGGCTGAAACTTCTCATGCTTCATCTGACTGCAGATGTTTGCATTTATAGATATGTTTGTTTGTTTGTAGGAAAAAGGAGTATTTGGAGGGGCAGAAGGGTAAAAAAGGAAAAAGAAAACAGTAGGTTGCATATACAGCTTTTATTCTTGAGACTAATATTCCCAGATGTTATTGAGCCTAGATAATGTAAAAATCATTGTGGGCCACATTCTGCCCTCACTGTTAATCCTACTATCCTTCACTGAGCAGAATTTAGACTTTTAATTTCAAAACTGGAAAGCGCCTTCTGCTTTTAAATAGTATATAGTGTAACATTGTGCTTTTTCCTTACTCTGCTCGTCTGGCTCGTTAGCCTTGTCAGACTTTCCTAAATCCACGTTCAGTATAGAGCTGCCCAGAGCAAGGAGATGAACAGAGAGTTGGGAGTATTCGGGAGAGTGATTTGCATTACGGAATATTGAGGATACAAACACATCACTTCTCTCATCCGAAGATTCTCAGCCTGATCCTGAGTGTTTAGATAGGGTCAGATTTGTCTGATGCCGCACACAGGTACCGATTCCTCTCACAGGAGAGTTATACACCAGTGAAATCCACGGCAGCTCTGCCATTGACTTCCGTACGAACACTACCAATCCTGTAGCAACCTACACTCAATATTAAGTAGTCGAGCAGATGAAATGGAAAATAGATTCAGCACATCCCCATCGCTGTAACGTTGCACAACTGATAAATCTGATGAAGTCCATAACAATGAAAATTAAAGATCATCTGGGAGTTTCTCCCAAACTTTAGAAAGCATCATACTATNACTTTCCTAAATCCACGTTCAGTATAGAGCTGCCCAGAGCAAGGAGATGAACAGAGAGTTGGGAGTATTTGGGAGAGTGATTTGCATTACGGAATATTGAGGATACAAACACATCACTTCTCTCATCCGAAGATTCTCAGCCTGATCCTGAGTGTTTAGATAGGGTCAGATTTGTCTGATGCCGCACACAGGTACCGATTCCTCTCACAGGAGAGTTATACACCAGTGAAATCCACGGCAGCTCTGCCATTGACTTCCGTACGAACACTACCAATCCTGTAGCAACCTACACTCAATATTAAGTAGTCGAGCAGATGAAATGGAAAATAGATTCAGCACATCCCCATCGCTGTAACGTTGCACAACTGATAAATCTGATGAAGTCCATAACAATGAAAATTAAAGATCATCTGGGAGTTTCTCCCAAACTTTAGAAAGCATCATACTATTTGCAAAAGTTTATCATAATATAGCAGCACAAGTTTTATTTTTAATCTAATTTTAGAAATTGTACATCAATGCAAATCAATCACTAGAAGTAATGAATTTTCAGCTTCCAATCACAAGAATTTTATGTGGCTTCATTTCGTGACTTCAGCCAACCCACTCAACCTACTGGTAAATTAAAACAGCAATGTAATCTACTTAATTGCCATACAAGGATAATATTAATAACTTTTAGTTATACATATATGTTAATATCCGTAATTTCTAAATATCACCACAATGCAACTCCGCTGTACTTTGCATGAAGTCCACTGGTTCATGGGCTCCTGAACAGGAGCATCTGTTACCGTATATAGTTTTCAGCACAGGCAAAGACAGACTATTCTCTCCAATGTGACAGTGACTACAATAGGCAAAAGAAACTCAGCATCTTATCAACACAGAAATGTTCATACTCTGTTAGGTGTTTAATAGTTAATTTTTTGCCTTATTTGTACCACTGTGATTCCTGTTTTAAAGTTAAGGCAACCAGAAGAGTTGCTCTGTAATTAATCTTTTAAATATAACTTTTCTCTTTTTTTTTTTTTTAATATTTATGTATTCATGTGGTGCAATTGTAAAAATAAAGTCCTTCACTGTAGTGCATACACTCGGGGGGATGAAGATAAGGTTGTAGTGGGAAAAATTAACTGTGAATTTCTTGACTTGTGCATAATAAAATATCAATTTAAATGCTATATTAATATTCATATATTTGATTCTGTAATTGTTTTAATTGAGAAAGACCAATTAGTGAGGAAGAAAGTGCCTATTAGCCCACAATAAAAATAATACATACAAGTACTTCATTTTGTAAAGATGTCTCTGCTGGTTTTTATTGAAATTTCCACTTCGGGAGATTGCTGGGCTTTTTAACCTGCTTTTTTAAAACTGAAGAAGTTTTCATCAATTCTACTATAAAATTTAAGGAACTTCCAGGGCCTCTGTAATTTAAATCAAGTTATGTCTTTGTAAGTAGGTGCGAATTTCAAAAGAAACTATTGCTGAAATTTTTAACCGTAGGTGACATTCTACTAAGTTCTTCATTGCTATTTCGCTTAACCTCTGGTGCCTTACAGAACTGGCTAGTAACATGTGAACTATTAGTGTGAGAGAGGAGGCACCACTATGTGAACAAGCACTTCAAAACTCTTGTCAAGTATTTTGGTTTCCCACTTGGCTTTTTCTTGGGACGAGAGAAAGGAACAACAGCAAGACTTTGCCTCAAAATTGGCACTCAGTTTTAACAGCTAAAATTATTCTCTTAACAAGTAAGTAGTATTATAATGCAGGGTTACTTTTAATGTATTTACGGACTCATACTGCACACTTCCTCCCCTTTTAACTCCAATAATGTTTCCACTGCCAACTCCTCAAGTAGAAAAGAATGCACCCTACAGGAAACATAGGCAGGAAAAGCAAAACACCATTTTGAGAAAAGAAGAATTATCCACCCCATAAGTTTATTAAAACCAAATAGTAACGTAATACTAAGTCCCTAGGGCAAAAGGATTAATACTACTATAGTCTTTGCCAGAGTCTTCCTCCTCCAAAATGATTTTCTGTCATGGATTGTTTGGACTTTTTGTGTGATGCCATGATTTTTATGTGGGAGGAGGAAAAAAAAACACCCCAACAAACCCAACAGGGTAAATATGCGTAAGCCATTTCAGCAGACAGTTGCATTACAAGGATATGTGAACAGAAGAGAAAAGAACATGTTGAGGAACACATTTGAGAGTCTAAAACCACAATTGTGCTAAGCGAATTTCTGACAACTGATAAGTGTCATTACTTGCTAACTAGCAATGCTGAAAACAGAGGGATCAAGCTGTGACAGACTAACTTCATAATCCTCAGTATGGACAAATATCCACTTATAAAAACCTGCCTGTTACACTTCCCTGCATCCACCAGCCTTTAATGCATTGACTGTAATTCACCTTCAAAGATGACTGCAAGCTCTCTGGGACAGTTGTTATAAAGAAAAGGACATTATTTTTACAGCTGAAGTTTGTCTACAAAGCAAGATGGGCTGCCTACTTGGAAGAGATGGCAAAGCAGACTACGAAATGCTATGTCTTTTTTAAATAGAAGTGTTTTACTACTAAATGCAAGCGCTTAACATCTCAAAATGAGAACAAGTATCTTTTCTATAACATCTGTACAACACTGTCAGCACCTAATTGTGTTGTCACGATTGATTTTTTTACCTTAAAGTAATCAGTTTGAATGAAAATTTTATAAAGACAATAAAAAGGAGACAGGTTTTTAGAGAGGTTCTTTTACATTGGCTTGGGTTGTTTTCTTGGTTTAATACGTTTAAATGTTTTGGGTTTCATTTAACAGAACCTTATATACTTCTGAAATATGACAGTCACTGTGCAAAATGGTATTGTGTAAGTGGAGACCCTGAAAAGACACCTTAAAGAATACTAATTGAGAGCAGAAAATTTCTCAACAATAAATAACTGACTTGAAAACCCAATGAAGAAAAGGATGACTTGATAATAGGATAATGATACACACTGCATCAAAGTCTGTTAATTGAAGGTTTGCCATGACCAGTGAATAACATTCATTGTAAATGTCTTCAGAAAAATAATACCCTGCTAAAAGTAGAAAATGATCAAGAGGAAAGAAAATTGTAAAGGAATGAAAATTAGTAGACTTTACATACTAAAATATAATGGTAGTTCTCAGAGCCTAGAATGGCAGACTAATTTTCCAAATTAGACTGGTTAGTTAATTGTGCACTTCAATATGCCAAGCATTTCTGAATAATACTAAAAATGATCACAAGTTTGATAGGGAATAAAAATAATCCAAGAACTATACTAGCTTAAAGACACGCATACACAAAACAAAGATGACAGAAGCAGCCTAGCAAACACAGAGCTTTACTGTCTATGTAATTAATCATCTGTGGTTCAAATCTGGCTGCAAGTTTAAAAAAAATTTATATTTTTTTTAAAGAGTTGGTATCTCACATGCTAGAATTTGCCTGTAAAAAAATGAAGAGCAGCAGCAAACACATATGGAATTGAATAATGAGAAATATTATCAATTTGGGAAGAAGTAATTTTTAATATATACATGTAACATTACATCCAGTAGCATAAAAATTAAATCACATATATACCTTACCTTGAATATGATTGGGGTTACTTGCAAATGTAGTGGTGTCTTCACAATGAGACACATACATGATTTAAGAGCGGACTGCAAAATTTACTATCTTTGTTTTTGCTGTGACAAGTTGCCAGAGAGCGAAAGTTTTTTAACTCTTATAGAATGGTATTTGGAAACGCTATAAAGAATGAGAATGATACATTTAAAAGATGTTACTAAAGAATAACATATGCACTGAAGAGAACAATTTTAAACATTTCATTATTTTACTCCATTTACTCCTGGTATCTGCTCATCACTACGGAGGAATGAACGGTGAGTTTTCTGCAGTGCCTTATAGTACTCAGAAATGCAGAAACTGTATTTCAGAACAAAGAATGGAGCAGAGTACAATTTTGAAAAAACACCGTTTCAAGAAGTGTCATGGGTATGACAGCCTGGGGACATTTAGGATGGATAAACTAACCAGATCTGGACGCAGCAAAAGTAAAAATGATTCCTAATGAATGCTGAGAACCAGTAGAATGAACCAGGCAGGAAAATAACCACACTGTAAAGAAATGGGATCTATGTGGTTGTTCATATACAGGAGAAGACACACAAAAAAAGACAAATTAGCAAACTGCTCTAATTCAAAACCTCGGAACACCAGAAAGGTACATCCAGTGAAACTGAAAGATAACAAAAGAAAGTGCTTATCAACATGAATGCAATTACCTTTTGGAAATCTTTTTCACAAGGTATAACTGAGGCCAAGAGCTTAAAAGGATTAAAAATACTAATGCAAATGCATATAGATAATTAAGGAATCCAAAAGTACAACGGCAACTTAATTCATAAGTGTTTATTTTATAAGTGCAAGGAATCTTTCGTCTTCCAAAAACACGTGGTGTTGGCCACTTTTTTTGGACACAATGGTACTATTTCCACATGAACAGGAAAAACAATAGGTTTTTTTTTTTCTGTGTTGAAGCAATGGTAAATGCACCATTTAAAAAAAAAATAATTTTACTGTCAAGAGCACACTTTGCAGTAAGAGGAACAAGATAATAACTGAACATGGAATAAAAGAAAAATGTCAAATGCCAAAGACATGAACTGGTAAGATTTCCCAATACAGTCTGATGCAGGGATTCCTGGACAAGATCCCTCATCTCTGTTATGCATGAGATCAGATTAAATTAACCAAAGGATCCCTATCTGTCTTTAAAACCTATCAATATCATTAATTTAATGATCCACTATGTCTTCATAGATGCATATGGGGGGAAGACAGCAAGTATTTTGCCTTCCCTACTACTGCAACATATGACAGACACATGACAGGGAACTAACTGCCAATTTTCTCCCTACACTTATGTGTCATTGTATGGATGGGCATGAAGAAGTAAAAGTAGAAGAAAGTTCTTCATTACTTTTGATAAGTAGTTACTATGAAATGCTTGAAAGAATACCTGCCAAGTAGCACAGCATGTGAAAGCACATTTAATAAGCTTATTTAGAAAACATGTCTGCTCCACAAATATCTGAGAGGAAAAGTCCTAAATAGTATGAAAGCCAATGAGAGCAAATGGTCTCAGAAAGGACCAAACCTGGAGATTGATTTCTCGTTCAAGTTCAGGAGCACCCTGCTATCTAATATCCACAAATCATTTATTTGGCAAGCTGGCCAAAACCCTTTTTCTTTTTATTTCAATTAGTTTTAATTAATTTTAATTGATTTAATTTAATTAAATTTCTTTTTTCATTTTTTTACATTTCATATTAGGCAAAGATAAAAGCACTTAGTACCTATATCAAGTCGTCTGCAGCTTCTGATTAGTGTACTTATACTATCTAAGAACAGCTGTAAGTAAACTTAATCACACTTACAAAAACTGAAAGTAAAAGAGGATGATGGTAAATATGGAACAACCCCTAGGAGTCATCCTCTGCAGAGCCACAAAGCTATCTATAAAAAAAAATTATCTCCTGTTGGCTATTTACATTACTACAGCATCTGGATTACCAGTCTAGAATCAGACTGCATTTGGGGTTTGGACCTGGTTTTAGTTCCCAGGACTCTACATCTCCCCTCATAGGACGCAGCTTAATGAAGCACATGAGAAGAGCAGTAACAAAACCACAACTCTTGCACTCCACTGTTGTTCAGGACTTTCTCACCTTTACATAGCTTTGGATATGGTTCTGTCCTGGTCTAGTCAAGGCATTTTTCCAAGATGAGGATGATAAGTTGATCTAGGCAGTGTTACCATCATCCCAGGAACCCAAACTATGACAGAATTGCCGGTTCATGTTCCCATCTAGCTTATTCCCCTCTAGCAGGCTTTAAGTTCTGCAGACTTCTAATAGTTGCAGTTAGAAGTCTAGGTTGGATTTGGATACAACTGATACAGCAAAATGATCTGCTGTCAAAATGTATTATATTTTATACTGATTGTCACAGAATCAACAGTTTCCAAATTGGATATCTAATACTAGGCTCTGAAGGCCAAGATTTTCAAAAACACCTAAGAGGTATCAAAGCAGAAGTCTATTTTCTTTTTTAGTATAAAAAATATTTTATTTTATTTAACTGTGTAAAAAAAGTAGATTATTACTCTCTAGAAAATGCATGCCAGTGCAAAGGAAAACAGAACACACTGGGAAAATTACCACAGAGCACAAGATTGTAGAGTTCATGATGACTTTTGTTCAAGCTGTTTACCTGTGAAATCAAAATCCATCTTAGACCTACTATAAGTTAAGGCTTGGGGTGTGCTGAAGCTGGTTTTGGAAAGGGGGTGGGGTGGGAGGGAGGAAGGAATACACTTTGGAACACAGTTTCAGAGCATTCCTTTTTTAAGTTTGAAGTTTAATTTTGGTTTTAGTTTACCTGAAGTATTGTGAAGAACACAGTTTAAGATAGCGGAGATTAATAAGACATTAAATGGTATGTAAATTTAGTTTTAAAGTGCATACAGTTCTTGCAGGCCCTAATAAAACGAATTAAATAGCAAACCAGAATAACATGACTTATGATCAGTTTGTCTCACTGGCTACATTCAGAATAGAAATACTTTGGGAAAGGAAAAGGCTTACATAAAGTACCTATATAATTAATCCACCACCCATTAAAGACAAGTTCCCCACAGTGTATTATTTATTAGCATGTTATCTAGCCTCCATCCTACATATATCTACTGTTCAGTTTCCAGGCACTTCCCCCTACAGTGATCTCTCAGGTATATGAGACCATTAGAAAGTTTTTCTTCATCACAGTATGACAGTTCTAAATCATCGCAGTGTACGTTTATTTTATATTGTGATTATATTCTTTCAGTTCCATGACTCTCCTTACTCCCTGTGATTATTATGCAGCAGAAACCACTTTACAAAGCTATGGGTGGGGGAAAGGGGGAAAAAATCTGGGAATTTTTCACATTCTTAAATCTACATTTAAACTTACGCTTAGAAGGTGGAAAATTCAGATAAATTAGCCTAGAAGGCCATCTATTGTGTTTCATGGATATGACTATGACTCTTCAGGGACTTACGAATCCCAAAAATATAATAACTAGATGTGTGGGATAAATACAGAGACAATTAGAATTCCTTTCATAAACTCAATTTAAACTGACATGAGAGGTTTCCTTGTAATTTTTTTTGTTTGTTTGTAAAAATAGTCATTACTAGCACTTTTGGGATGACACTCATTAAATGCAAAATACTAAAAAGAAAAAGTCTATATGGGCTTTTTTAAAAAAAAGTCTCGTCCTCTAAGTAGGTTTTACTAAGAAAGTTACAGTTATATTCTAAAAAGGACATTTTCCAGGATGTATGGTAACATAAAATAACCATTGCTACCCATGCAACACAATTAACTACTATTAAAATCTTAAATTGATTCAACCCACAAATACAGCACAGAGGTCTCAACCAAATAAAAGTTACAGAAAATGTCAGAAGGCAGCATGAACTACAGTCAATGCTGATCAGTTCAGGATTTTTCTGCCAAACAGTATGCAGCCTCCTTCGTAACAAACCACTTGCCCTCGTCACCAAGACCCAGCGCTGTGTTACTGCTCAGGATACTGAGTACATCCCAAACCCAAAGATAAGGGAAGCGCACAATAGTGTTTTCAGCTCACCATGGAAAAAAAGCAACAAATATAAAATTGTTTAGGTTGGAAAAGACCTTTGAGGTCATCAAGTCCAGCCATTAACCTAACACTGCCGAGTCCACCACTAAACCACGTCCCAAGCGCCACATCTACACATCTTTTAAATACCTCCAGGGATGCTGACTCAACCACTTCCCTGGGCAGCCTGTTCAGAATAAAAGAAAATGCTTTCAGGCTTCTTTGCTTGTTCTATAATTATTTATAGATTACCACAAACAGAAGGGCTTCGCTGATACCTTATTGAGGAGAAGGGTGAAATATCCCAGTCTTGTAACTCTTTTTCAAATTTGTTTCCCCACAATTTTCAGAAGCCTGAACCACCAAAGCTAAGTACATTGATTCCAGTATTTCACCTCACTGTCAAGAACATTGGAGAACAGGCCACCCTCTTGCGCCAGTGAACAGGCCTCTTCCCATGAAGTACACAAACCAAGAACAAACAATGATTCTGATGACACCCTTAAAGATTTGTAGATTCAAAAACGAAAATAAATCCCATGCCTACAGAAGAATGGCATTTCAGCAAACAAAAAATAAAGTTCTACTGAATCATCAACATATTTTGCTCTATATTAGACTAACAACATGATGTCCTAGCTGCCTTCATTGGTTACCTAAATCTGTAAGACCCTGCATTACTTGGAGAGGAGCAAATATTCAGATGCAGATGGCAGAAAACAGAAGCAACTGTAACATACCAAAAATAAAAATTAAGAGACTAAGTGCAAGTTTGGCTTTCACTGGAGAATGTTTGCCAACCTCAAGCATTGGAATCAGAAACTATTTTTTAATAATGGGTGTCTACTGTCTGTGTAAGAACATAGAATCATAGAATTGTCTAGATTGGAAGGGACCTTCAAGATCAAGTCCAACCGTCAACCTAACACTGCCAAAACCACCACTAAACCATGTCCCTCAGCACCATGTCTACCCATCTTTTAAATACCTCCAGGGATGGTGACTCCACCACTTCCCTGGGCAGCCTCTTCCAACGCTTAACAACCCTTTCTGTGAATAACCTTTTCCTAGTATCCATCCTAAACCCACCCTGGTGTCAAAACAACAAATGATCATATAAACTGATGCAGAAATGAGAGCTATGCTGATAGTAAAAGGATAAGTGAAATACAAAAATTTAATCTTCCCACTATTTTAATCCCTTTCTTCCACTATCTCTCAGAAATATCAATCATCCATTAATACAATTGATTTTTCTGAGGGGGAAGAACCATCTTCTATGAGACTGCTACAGAAAAAGTACAAAACATGGCATAGGCTCTAGAGCATCCCACGGTTACCACAGAATATATTTTAATATTAAAAATTTAATCTTTTGAATAAATAGCTTTAGTATAAAGGAGAAAACATGTAATCTGATAAACTACAAGGAAGGAAAAAGGGCAACATAGTCTTCCTTCCACAAAAAAAAAAATCATCAAAAGATTATGCATTCTGAGTCTGATCATTTACTGATGGAGAAAAAAAATCCCACTGACAAATATTGGTCAGTCAAGGCAAGCCTCTCATGGATACACTGATCTCAACAAAACTTTCACCAAGAAAATATTATTTTGCACTCAAAAATGAAATTCTGGTCAAAGGCAACAGGAGAAGGGCAGAGTATGCGTGCCTCCTTCCCGAATGGAAAGGCTGACAAATTTAGATGCTGTAAGGCTGAGAGAGAAGATTTTCTGCCCCATTCACTAGTCTGTATCAGCCTTTGCAGTTAGTTTACAGCTAGACAGTATTTTTTCACTTGAAATGACCAGTTATGCAACAATATTCAAATATCTTCATTAAGAGTAATAAAATAAATGCATTGGTGTTGCAGAGTAAACAGATTCCTTGTATGGCAAATAAAAAAGGAGAACAGGGGAGTGACAAGATCTGGAGTAAAGAGATTTGCTCTACTCTGCTTATCAACATAATTCAAATAATAGGAGTTTGACAGCTTGACTCTCCTCAAACTTAAAAACATTAATAAAAAGAAAAGCAGCCTCAGACAGAAAATGAGGACTGCATATATGGTGGAAATTAGCGCACCATGAACTAAGCTAGAAAGTAAAACAGTATTTTGAGAGGCAGATCTTTTCCAACTAAGGATGAGCTACTCTATACCCCAAAGCATTGGAGATCAGGACCGGAGGAACTTGTTTGCTCTCTACAAGCTGTGCTTCCCCTGATCTGATTGCCTTCTTGTCTAACAGAGTCTGCATCTCAGCAGAGAGCTTCCAGCTACTGCCAACCTCAAGTGCCCTTCGTGAATCCTTCTTTCCTTTCCCTCCAAGATTTCTCTCTCACATGTGCTTCCTCACTGTGAGAGGTGACTCTGAAAAGCTTAAGCACAGGAATGGTACTATAAAAAGCTTTGGGTTTTTTTTTGTTCCTGTCCCCCACCACCCTGCTCCTCCCCACCCCGTTTGCCAAAGTTGATCACCATGTTCAGCAAGCATAATTTAATAGTTTATTAGTAGGTGCCTGACTAATGGAATTTCAAAGTAATTTATCCTTCAACAAGACCACATCGGATCCTATACTTTCAGATTCTTACTTCTCAAACTAAAATTAAAAAGCAAACAATACAGTAAAAATGCAGTTTTCTTAGAGTAGGTTCTAGAAAAATCTGCCCTTCTAAATACTTTCCCACAATAACCTTTAGGGTTTATAATACAATCACATGCACCACATTCCCACAATAACCTTTAGGGTTTACAACAGAGAGGGCTCATTCAGCTTTATTTTCAGGTTTGCCTGGCTCAGGTTCTGTTACCCTCACAAGCAAAGCGATGTTTGTTCTTGATGTTGAACAGAATGTAGGTTCTGTCAAATAAAAAATGACATATTTGAGATTTTTAGCTGAAATTAATATATTGGGATTGAGAAATACGCCTGTGTATACACAACGCACTGATTTTTTTTCAAGCCATTTTTTGTTCTAGTATATATTTAGTCACAAAATATAGTCTTAACTTCTATGCCATCCATAGCTTCTTCCTTTCTATTTTAAAGAAAAAATAGGTGGAGAACTTGGAAAAATGCAGCGGAACAACATTTACTCAGATAATAACTTTCTGCTAAAGTAATTTACATTAACACTGAGTCGTTAAGTACCTGACTGTAGTCTCTCGAAGAGCTATGCTGCCATCTCTTGGTAAAGAAAATATACTTCAGATGTTATTTGAGAGCTCAGGAAAGCTAATGTTCTATTAAAAAACAACTTTCCTGCGTTTATAGATCACTCAAGACAATAACTCTCCTCTCCTTTCCCTTTGCTGCTAAGTACATAATGGACTAAGTAATTTGGATAGAATCATTTGTACAATACATCATCAGTGAAAGTTTCGTAGCATTTAACACTTGAAGATCACTCAACTTGTGTACGTTTACATGCATACAGTCAAGCCATATTTTTTTCTTATGGATGTGATCATGTCCAAACACATTCAGCACTAAGGCACAGCACCACACAAGAGGTCATTGTGGAACAAGTGAATAATCACAGCAATCAGCCAAACAAATATACGCACACAAGAGTAAACATTTAATAAAAAGGAGGCACCAACATAAGTTATTTCAATAGGCTGTTAACTGCTTACCGAGAAAATTATGTAGCTAGGGAGCTCCTAACTAATTCACCCTTCCACGATAACCCTACAGTGTGTTTAAGCATCCATCACCAGCTACGAATTCTGTGAACTTCGGCAAATTCCTGATACTGTCTGCCATATTCTTCACGCTAAAGGATTATCTGATGGATAAAAATGCAGCGAGTTATTTTAAATCAATAGCTGCTTTTGAAAAAGGAATTTAAGGGTGCTATTTCTTTTATTATTTGCATGGCAATCCATCTTTTTTTTGGTTTGTTTTTTTAAAAATCAGACCACATGCACTTTCAGGGAACAGGAACAGCAGCTGGCAGCAGAGATCCCAGAACACTTACAAATTATGGAAGTGACACGCTCAAAGTACCAATTCTTTTATTTCCTACACCAATAGATTCTTAAAATCTTGCTTTAGGAGACAAAATAAACATCATGCATTATTTCTGAGCAACTAAAGAGCCTGATTACTTGCAGTCACCTTTGCTAAAGATGACATTTGGAAAATAATTTCAACTTAAAAGATTTTGTTTTTGTTTCAGTAATGTCACTTGTTGGGATGTGACCAAAACCACCATGTATCATTCAGGATAATTAGACTTTGAATTCCAAACTCGACTTTGAAAAGCTGCATTTGCCTATTTGAGTTATATTTGTTCCAATAAGAACAAAATGTGAGTCTTTATTTTCTTTTCTCCCTCTTGACATACACAAGAAAATCACACTGGATACAGCAGAGGCTCCAATGCTTTTTAGCTGGTGGCAATCCTCCTCTACTAAGACTCACCACTGCCCAAGCACATTGTACTTCATGTTGCAGTGTGTTCTGGCGCTACTATGTCCATCACTGGAGAAATAGTAACTCTGAAGATTGTACTTGGGGTGATAAAGTTCTGGTGGGGATGGACTCCACTAACCCCCGATGAGAACCAACCCTTGCTGCATCTGCTTTTCTCATCTTAGCTTTGATCAGTATCTACGCTCTTCTCTCCATACACAGATTCTAAAAGGTATAATGAGATTTTGAAAAAAAACCCCACATCTTCTTCACATGGAACACATGTCAATTGCTACTTATTTCAAGCCTGTGTATAAAGGCTAAATTCCTTGAACTCAAATCCCAGAATGGAATGTGTTCCAAGCTCTGAAAGGCTGAGCTATCCATCAGTGCAGCTCAACAAATGATGCTGGGGAAGCCTGGAAGGAGAGAAGGTGGTGAAGCCTATGTCAAAATAAGAAACACAGTAGCAAATACATTCCAGGATACCCAAATAAGAAGATAATGTTTATTTGTTCTGCTCTCATGATAGCTGATAGCCAATGTCATATATGGACATACCAGTTATTTCAACTGATGTAGGACCCAGTCAGCTTCTATGTGGCCAACTGGCTTTAATAAGACCATGCAAGTCTGAATACAATCACTTGAAGAAAAAGGAACATGCAATCACACACACAAAATGTAAGAGTGGTTAATGAGATTTTGGTAACGTATTTTCTCAACCTTAGGAGGCAAAGGTTCTTTAAAGCCATTTTTCACCCTTTGAATGTGCACACTGCAATTTATTATTACAAAGCAAGATAGGGGAATCTTATTTGATACACTTCATTGCATTTTATATTAAAATTCAGGAATTCTAAGCCTTTTTAATGCATAGAAATGTGAAAGAATTTACATCTTCTACTTTAGTAATCAGCCATGTTATTGTCTGTTACCCTTAGCTGAATCTAATGTCAGAAGCAATACCCTTATCAATGAATCATGGGGGGCCAAAGCAGCGGTTTTTACTCATGCAAAACTACCATTGACTCCGACGTCTAGAAATTACTACACACGTAATATGCAAAACTACAGAATGATCTAAGACCTTTGCCAAAATTAAGCCCAAGAAGCATACTTACTTTTTCTTTTATAATATACGTGGTAACAATCTCACTATTTTTAAGCACATTTAAAATATCAAATCCTTTGTTATCAACATCAAGGGGATCTTTGCTTGAATCAAATTGGTCTCTGTTTTCATACTGACTTTCTAATCCCCTTTAAGCACTTTCTTCAATGAGCTTTCTATTCTTAGACTTTTATTGTACAAGACGCTAATTGATACCACAACAGTATTTGGTACAGCATAGCAACATTTCTCCAAAAAAGCTCATCTTGAAAAGGAAATAGTAGTACTGTAAATTAGTGCAGATTGAACTGAAGGATATTGGTACAGTAGCACCTGAGAAATGTAAATAATGAATTTCTATATTGTGTCTTATTCTAGAAAGCAATATTAATCCTCCATCATTGATACTATTTAATTTTTTTAAGACAAATATTTGCCTGCGGCTGAAAAATGAAGGCAAATGCTGGCAACAGAAACAAGAGAGACATGTAATACACAGAAACCACCAAAATAAGAAGAGATTAAAAGGCCAAGACACAGGTTCCAACCCACAGAAGATGAAATGCTGGTCACTGTTACTGATGTCAGCGTGCTTCTTTTTTAGGGAGGTCAAGCGATGTTTTATTTCCAAAAAAACTTTTAAGAGAATAGATCAAATGGGCATATTTTCAAAGCAATATATGTGGAGGATTAAGGGCGGCCACAGAGCTTTGAAAATGTTCCTAACTCACAGATTCTATTTCTGATATACTGTATTTTATTTTCTTCTTTCCCATGTGTGAGTCTTTCTTCTCCCTGTCATCCCAGCCCCTTCTTTATTTGGATTCTCTTCCTTTACATTTTCTCCCTTCCACCAATTTGGAGTTACTCATCTCCCTGTTGCCTCTTTTCTCTCTGTTTAATCTACCTATTGGCAGCCATGCTGTACTTCCCAAATTGTCTGTGTTGTTCAGCATTTAAAAGCACTTCCAGATTAATGCTCCAAACAGGAGGGTCCAGCAGCTGGAGCCAAAAGGAAATCCCCCTGAGAAGGTCAAATATTTCAAAACTAGTTTATCTCTAGTGACTTCCATATACTCTGCGTGGTGGCTTCAGCTGGCTGGCGCTGTCACAGTGCAAGTTGCTAAGTGCAGGCTCTGAACACCATTACGACAATGGAATAATAAAGGTCTTTTACCTTTCTTCTGAGTGGCTATGACTAAACAAAGGTACAATTTTTATTTTAGTCTGAGCACGTCCACTGACAGCTTCAGATTCTTCCACCTTCTCCATTAACCGCTGGACCTGCTATTCCCTATTTACCTTCCAAAGAAAAGGTGGAACCTCCACCAGATCTGCAAGGGCTGAGGAATCACATCCCACTGGACCTTCCTTTTCCTCTGCACTATTCTTCTCAGTGCACTAGGAATAGGCAACGTTTTACGTAGTAGTTTGATACAGAAACACTTGTGAAATGCCCTACAATCGGTACGGCACCAGACTGAGAACACAGAACAATTTCTGAGAAAACCACCAATCTCTTCTGATTAAGATTCAACAACAATTCCTTTTGGAATAATGCCAAAGACCCAAACCGATACGTTTTATCCATCTGTAGACAGCACAGACACAACATAAATCCCTTTAGCTGACTCTAGGTCTTCTGTCTTTTTTAGAACAATTGATTTTTTTACTTAATTCACCCTTTCTTGCATTCCTTTACCTTAAGATGGTGCTATGTTGTATCACCCGAGTGATGACATGTAGTAACGCCCACTGTAGCCGAGAACCTCTGGTAATTTAAACTACTTTAAAACAAGGTTGGTAAGGAATCACGTTCCATAAAATACCAACTTCAAGTTTTATTATAGGATGAATTCAATCTGCAAATCACATTTTAATTCCTACAGACTTAAAAATTTCTACATATTTAGAAAAATGTGTATTTTTCCAATCATCATGCATCAGACATACAGAGAGACAAGCAAATAGGTTAGGTGACATCTAGATTAAAGTTGTATAAATAATTCATTCTTAAAATTGGTGCTTGATCAACTCAAAAGCTTCATTTGATCTTCTCAGGGAACTGAACAACAGAAAAGTAATTTCAACATTAAGTTGACTTAAATATTTTTGAAGTCATAATCTTTTCAAAGAAAACTTCAGAGGAAAAATAATGTCATGTATCATCTCAAATACTTCAGAATATTTAAACTTTAAGAAGAGAGGAACAAAGAATTATTTTGCATATGAACCTGAAAAGCAATTCAAAATTTTTATTTTAGTGAATTATTCACTAAAAATACATATTACATAGTTCCAATAGGGAAAGTTCACAAATTGGTATCAGTTTACAAATACATAGACTAGAACCTGAGAGCTGAGGAGCCATAGGATATGAAGAATTAAATAATAGTAATAAAAAAAACCAAAAGAAAAAAAACCCAAAACCTCACAAAACCAAACTACTGCATGAGATCAGGAGCTATCAGTTATGTTTTTCAAGTATTTTTTTAAAATTTAATTCATATTAATAATTGAGGGAGATTATAGACAAATACTTGACTGCAGATCAAATATCAAGAGTTCATTCAATACATCTCCGCAAATAACAAACAGTATTTGTCTAACATCCAAACCACTATTATCTATTTATATAGTTGCATCCAAAACATGTTAACTATAATAGCAACATTTATAAATAAATTCTGAAGCTCATTTCACTCACATGAATGTTTTCCAAAATATACTTGCAGAATCCTCTCACCATGAAGGTTTATAATAATAAACTGTACGTAACTTGTATTTAGCTTTAAATATTGTATTTTATCGTACACATAGTAAAGCAGGCCTTCTAATCAAACACATTTTAATATAGCTGAGGTCACACGTCTAGGGGGAAAAAAAATAAATGCATGCTGTTCTGTAGCAAAGAGGCTCATGTACAAACAAAGGAGCAGAAAGGTCATTTTATGTCTAAATACAGAATCTCTGGGATCAATGCTGGCATATCTCCTTCCAATACTTTGAAAAGAATATTGAAAAAATTGAAGGAGGTGTTGAAGAAAGAAGGAGCCTCAAAAAATTAATCAAGGATTGGACAAAATGTCTTAAAGTGAGAGAGTGAAATGGCTCAATCTGTTTAGCTTATCAAAAAGAAGACTGAGCAGTAAAACTTGATTAGAGTGTGTAAGAACATTCACAGGGAGAAAGCATCGGGTACTAAAGTGCTCTTCAAACATAGCAGAGAAAGACCCAGCATTAAGAAAGGGCTTGACATTAAATCCAGACAAATTCAAATTAAGAATAAGTCATAAATATTTAACAGTGATGGTGATTAACCACTGGTACTACTGAAGCCATTGCCCTTCTCTCAGGAGTTTCAAATTAAACCTGGGTGCCGTTTTGAAAATATACTTTCATCTGACAAGTCACTGGTCTCCAAGTGAGGAAATCCAGGTGAAATCTTACAGGCTATGGAATTAGAGGGGACAAACTGAACCTGCTTGCCTTAAGATCTATAAAACACACAGTGTTCATCCTAAGAGCTCCCTACAGGTGTTAGTTAGTACAGCTTTCCAAACAGCTTCTGGTGGAACGTGTTCATTTCTCTCAACAAAAACACTTCACTTTCCCACTTCTGCCAGAGGACTCTATGGAACCCTCTGTGCACGAGCCAGAAGGGTATATATGGGTAGCTGCTTTCTCTAAAACCTAACCACATTCGTTCAAACAAAACATTAAATAGACATCACTTGTACAACGAGCCCAACAGTTTCTGCCAGCGCAAGGGTCAGCTCACCTTCACAAAATTAATTTCAAATCATATGGGCTTAGGCAACAAAGGGAGTGCAAGAAAATGAAAATAAAAAAAAGAGCAGAATTTGTACCCTCAGCATTTCCACAATTTGTAATTCACAACAGTGTTCTAAACCATGTTTTTAAATGGATGTCAATGCCATCAAGAACCAGAGCATGAATCACAAGAGATACTTTTACTACACTGTCAGTCTTTTTTTGTAACATTAACAGGAACTGATATGAGCAAAGCAGATTCACACATGATTGGTTAACCTCTTTCCATTCCACATGGCCTATCAAACTGTCACAGCAGCAGCTAAATGAGTCACATGTGGGTATGTACACTGCCTGTGTGGTCACACCAAAAAAAACCCAACTTCTTTTAGGTTTTATTGTTGGGCATTACGTTCTATGGCATGGAATACCCCTTTGGTGAATCTGGGTCAGCTGCCCAGCTTGTGTCCTCACCCAGCTTCTTGCCCACCCCAGCCTACTCACTAAGGGGGTAGGCAGAGCAAGAAAAAGAGAAAGCCTTGGTGCTCTGCAAGTACTGCTCAGCAACAGCCAAAACACTGTTTTAGTCACAAATGTGAAACACAGCACCATATGGGCTGCTATGAAGAAAATGAACTCCATCTCAGATGGACCCAGTACACTAGTGCATTTAGTCTTCAGCAGACAAGAGCTGGAAATCACCACTCCAGCTCCTAAGGGCTCACCAAGAGACTCAACTGAACTCAGCTGAACACAGAAATAGGCTAGAACAGTAGTAAGAGTTATAAAATAAAATAACAACAGGAATTAGTTATATATCCAGAAGAAAATATTTTTCTTGACCTTCCCAGTAACAAATCAGTCACCACTCTTGCTCTGCAGTAGCTTTGAGATGAAAGAAGGTGCAGAAGGGAAGATGAAAGTAACTGAAATTCCACACATTTTTCATCTCTGTCATCTCTACACACAGCCACTCTATCAGCAACCCCTGGTTTTCTCCCACATGAAGCAGACCGTGAAATTTTACTTTCCCTCAAACTCCTGCACGGCCACATATGGCAGGTTATGAGACAAACCCACATGGCCAAAATACAGGGTACCGCTGTTCATCAGATCTGGGACCATTAACATTATTCTCCCATAAATAAAAATAAAGCCTCCCTAGGCAGGACAGGAACACCCTTCTTGTCTATGCTACGTCTCTTTTGCAGATGGAGAAAGGACTTCAGTTCCTCTGGCTGTCAATCTGGTTCCTTTCATAAGCATTAAAATTCACTTTAAAGTCTGAATAATAAGGATTGCTGACCCTTCCACATTGATAAAAATAAATAAATGTCAGTCAGACACCAGTTTAGTCACACAGGTACAGTAAACTTTTTTTTCTAACCAGACGGCACAGATTTATTCTTTTAGCTAATCAGAATTCAAACAGAACAGAAATCAAATGTCACCCTGACACAGTAACATCCATCAACCACAATGATTACATCTACATCAATCATTTGATATAATAGGAGTAAAGTCATTATAACAGAACGTTGTCAAAAGATCTGGAATTGGTCTTCTATTTAGTATTCCATCATATAACATCTACAAGATTATTTCAAAGGCAGCAGTGCCTGCTTTGAAAACATAAGACAGCTTGCTTCAGCATTTTCCTGGCAGCAGACTGTTATTCAATGACAGCATTCTCTAAGAAGAAGTACCATTACTGATTTGAGCTTTATAGAAGGGGAGGGCATTGTATTTTCTGTTCCATCAATTCTTAAACTGGAACTGAAAATTAAACAATTACATTACTTCTGTACACAACCTGCAACTTACCTAAACGAACCTTATCATTCAGCAGAAGTGTTGGTTATACCAGATAGTTCAGTAAGTTCATCCCAGTGTCTCCATTAATTTGGAAGTCCCGGTGAGACTTTGTCTCCTCCTGTGTCTAATTTTGCCTGAAACACCTCACTACTTCAATCCCAAGTACGGGTTTTCTGAAAAGGGCAGTGCTACCTGAGGGTTCCATACATGAAAATACCGTGCGCTAGTATTTCAAAATGTGAAGTTCACCTACTGCACCAGAACATGTCTTTCTCAGTTTACAGGTCAGACCAAAGTCTGATGTCTGATTATGCTTTGTGGTGCTACAAGACAGTTAAAAATTCTGCATACAGCCTGCGTATGTTGCACTCGGACAGCCAGTCAGAAGCCAAGATCACACCAGAGAAAAGAGAGCACAAGCAATACAGAAAGTATCCCCTTTCTGGACATCACGGATAATGTCCCAAAGACAGTACGTCACTGACACTTTAATCAAAGATCTTACTCAGAGTGACTTTCCTGTGCATGAATCACCTTAGTGAGCATGAAAACCCTTAACCACAGCTAAAATCATGCTTCCTTTACATGGGAGGTATTGTGTGGAAAAAATTATAAAGACAACTAGTAAAATGAAAGATTCTGTGAAAAACAGTCCTTCAGATCCATCACTACAAGGATGAAGACCACGGAGACCTTGTTCCACTTGGCTTGGAAAGCAGACACATAGTAAAAACCATCTAATGTTAAAACAAAACTAACAGTGCAGATCAGATGTGTGGTATCTGCTTGGACGTTATCAGTCTACTGAAGTTTTTTTTGCAAGTAGTACTGACAGCAATAATATTTTTCCCCAGATGCAGCGGTTCATAAAATCAATTAAAATACTCACAAGAGAGTTCGATGGAACTTATGTTGTCACCTGACTTCCTCACAGGCTATCTGTACCTTGACCCTCACTGGCCATTGCTCATTTATTCATGACAAGAATCATTCATGACTGAATCACACAACGTAACAGGATCTTAGATCAACGTGTAAACTTCCAGGAAGTTGAAACCAGCCTTTGTTAATAAGTCAGACTTGTTAGTGTCTTCACAAAGCTGAGTTGGAAGAACTGCATCTCCATTTACATCATTTGCTGGTTTTACTTCTAGACAGATATCTCTGTCTAGTCAAGTACTTAACCTGGATGTGAAGTGCACCCTTAGAACCACTTGCTTGAATAACTACAGTACAGCAACAAACTCTCCTGCAACACTTTTTTCTAACAAATAATCACTTAGATCAGGCTTATGGATCATACTTTTGCAAATACATAACTTATAATACTTATAATAAATACATTATTTCAGGCATAATACTTTAAAAGCATACAAATAGTGTTTATCACGTACAGATGTTTAGCTGGCTTACAAATCAACCGCAATTCCTTTAACTAGTATGACTTCATATTTGCAGTAAGTACATTACAGATGTTACTCTCTTGGGAACAAAAAAAAAAATCCATCACAGAAAAATACCCCACTAATTTAGAATGCAAATAAAACATTTTCTGCCAAAGGTCATCATAGTATTAAATAATTGACCATAATTGCCAGAATTATCAAATCCCATTTTCATAGATATGCTTTCATTAGTGAACAACCTAAATCTTTACAAATTCTTTTTACGTATATATTATGGCAGTCATATTTTAAATATAAACAGCAATGCTAGTGTTACATATATCTCCACAGAATTATCAAGATTTAAATGGTGAACATTGTATATTTACTTGGCATTTCAGTGAACATTAAGGTTTATAGTTCTGAAGAAAAAATTGACTTTGGCTTTACTTCAGTCAATATTTATTTCTCCTTTCAATAAACATTGATGTTTGCCTCAAGATAAGTCAATATCCTGTTAATGTACATTACTCGAATAACATTTGGGAATTACTAAACAAATGAGTCAAATTCAGTGGATCAAAGATAATGGGACCAAGAAAGACCTTTCAGGTCATTTGTTTAAACTTGCAGTCTTAGCAGAACTACCAGAACATGATGTGGAACACCCCTATGAACAATCCCTCCTTTAATCTTCAGCGTGCTGGTACTACAGCCAATTCCAGCTTCAGTACAGTCCACTGCCCGAATGTTTAACATGCAAGACTTTATCCTGTGCCCTTCTTCAACACTTCCAAAGCTAGCTTCTCCTTGAAACATGCTTTGCTTCAAAGATCATGTAGATTATAACCACATATTCTTATGTTTTCCTCATTTAACCTGGTTTTCCCAGCTTGTCATCCATGTCTTATATTGGTATCTCCAAAAGTTCTTAAAGGAATTCTGTTTACCATACTCAGAATTTTTAGTGGAAGTCCATGCTACAGGACTTTTTAAGATAGGGCTCCCTTCCCATACAACCACAACACTTCAATGGTATTAAAGTTTACCACACTTTGCCACTCACGTGAGGTAGTAAACTGAGAAGAATCATCAAATTTTACAAGCAAAATAATCTTAAACAGTGAAAATATCTGCAGCTTCTCTCAGATCTCAGCAAATCTGTCCCCTTTAACAGGCAAAATTATTTGAATAGTTGAATATATGAAATTTTCTTATCATATTAAATATTAAAAGGCCAGCTGTGATGATAAACCTTAGCAACCTGTCACAGAGGAAGTGATGGACACTATCAGCCTATAACGAGCATATATGACGAGGTGTGATAAGGCTTTAGAGACTGTGATTTCCATTATCTGGATCCTCTTTCTTCACTGCCATAGTTGCACGGTAGACTATGAATTCAGTAAACAGAAAAATCTAGCGTTATCATATTGCGTCAAGTTAGTAATTTCTGCTTGTAATGAAAAGCCCCGAGTTTCTCCAAAAATCGTACAAAGCTCACTCTATCGCTTTTTTAACGCATACTCACAACTTCATATGCAACATGATCATCTGCTAATGACAAAGTGGGATCTTAAAACGAAGAATGAAAAATCATTTGATTATAAAATTACAGAACTCCATAAATGTTTATAATTTTTGGAGTATTCCATTCCAAGTTGGGAAAAGCTAGAATTAAAATATTTTTTCTGTTCATTTAAGTCCATGGAGAAACATCTTATTTTTTGGAGATCTAACTCTTTTGGGAAATAAATACCACAGACTTCAGCTACGGTATTATATTTGCACATAGCATGAATATAAGCCGCAGGAAATACTATTTAAAGGTCACGTTATTAAGAGCAAAATTATCATAAATAGGTTCAAAGATTATTTTTTT
This sequence comes from Anarhynchus alexandrinus, assembly GCA_008711295.1. Lineage (NCBI taxonomy): Eukaryota > Metazoa > Chordata > Aves > Charadriiformes > Charadriidae > Anarhynchus > Anarhynchus alexandrinus. The sequence goes on from VUYV01000114.1 coordinate 1,410,489, forward strand.
CTTTCTGGAAAGTATCACTAGAAAGGAAACATATGTATGAATAAGAGGTACAGCCTTGAACAATTAGCTTCCAACTCATGTTTGTTAGCTTCCTCAGACATTTTCAAGCAGCCCACGCTTAACAGAATGAGAGATGGGGAAATAGATCACATACTGGACATCAAAACAGTTCAAGAGCAGCCTGCTGTTCCTTACCACTTCTGAAGAAAGAACTTTACCAGAGTCTGAATTTGAATAGTCACCTCGACACCTGTAACACGCTTTTACCACTTCAGAGAAAAATTATCAGCGTGCTGAAGGCTTAGTGCTTTCAGCCCTCCCCAGAAGGCATCTCAGAAAATGTAATGATCAGCTGACTGTAATATAATGGCACACATAGCCCCATAAGCCAATTTTAAGCAGGTTGAGATCTTGAAGAGAGCCTTTGCTACCATTGGATTCTTGCATTTAGTTCTTTTGCAAGTAAATGTATCAAAAAAAGCCAGGATTTGAAGGAATACATCTCAGAGCTGCAGATTAACTCTGGACAAAATTAGGTGCATCATTGGTAAGGTATGGAGCAGTAAGAAGATGGCAGCAGCAATATCTCTACTGTTTTGGTTCTTTGTACAGCTATTGTCAGATTCCCAGAGCTGTCAATCCAAGACTACTAAACCTTTCACTAGTCCACCCTTAACCTAATCTTTCACCTATCAACCTTTCTCAAATACTAAATTCACATTAAGTACATCAGGAATGAAAATAACCCTCTATTCTAATAACCAGAAACTGCCAATTAAATCCATAATGTATGGACATTTTCCCCTTACTTGCCCTTTTTATGCAAAATAACATCGTAGGAGGTTGCACGCAATATCAACATGTTGATCATTTTAATTATTTCTGGGTATTTGTCCATACCGCATTAGATTAATACAGTCCGAAAACTGATTTATTCACTCACTTGTAAACTGCATTTTAATGCATTCACAACTTGTTAGCATAAAAAAGAGATCTAAATTAGAGCTTTTTCCCAGTAAAAATGGGCTAGCTTATCTCTAGAAATTAGGAAGAAGCACAGTTAAATGCATATTTTTTTAAAATAATTATTCGATATTTGCATGCACATGTCCTGCAAGATTTTATGAATGTTAGTGAAAGCTAATGTCCAAAACGCCTACAGTGGTAACCTTTTATGCTTCCTAAATACCTACAGTCCTATGTAGTATTCTGGCGCTCACTGTAAGTCGATCTTTGTAACGTGCTTGTGATTACACACAACTTTCCTTTTAGAAGGAATGTATGTGGTTTAGTTCTAACAGTCAGTGGCAATCAGAATTCTGATCCCCCTTCTCCCTGGCAGCAATATCAAACGTGCCAAGTATCACATTTGCACTACTGGAAAAAAAGAAAAACAAAAACAAACAACAAACCCCCCCACACACAAATAAAAAAAGAACAAAACACCCTCAAACACACAAAACCCTTGAAGATACAGATTCAATACTTAGTAAATTTACATTACACTGAAGATTAATTTTATGCAAATTTCAACATTTTCTACCTATCTTTCTGGAAAGATCTATCATTATAGTAAAAAACCCTCAATGTATTTCTTTGACACGTGGGCACGAGAATTAGTCAGAGGTAAATTTCAAAAAATATAACAAGCAGCAGACACTACAATAAGTCATCCAAAGATAAGAAATTGCAGCATATGACTGCTATTAATTCAGGTTAGGTTTTGGCTCCTGCACCAATTAAATCACTAATAACATTCACTATAATCACTGTTTGAAGAAACAAAGAGAAGGCAAGCTACAGAAAAAGCTTTACTTTCTTCCCCTGAGTCAACTTCTGTTCAAAAATCTATCTCAGAAACAAAAAGTATAGAATCATAGAATGGTTTAGATTGGAAAGGACCTTGAAGATCACCTAGCTCCACCCCCCTGCCATAGGCAGGGACACTTCTCACCAGACTGGGTTGCTCAAAGCCCCATCCAGCCTGGCCTTGAATACTTCCAGGGATGGGGCATCCACAGCTTCCCTGGGCAATTTGTTCCAGTGCCTCACCACCCTCGGAGTGAAATTTTTTTTCCTAATATCTATTCTAAATCTGCCTTCTTCCAGTTTGAAGCCATTACCCCTTGTCCTGCCATTACATGCCCTTGTAAAAAGTCCTCCGTATCCTTCTTGTAGGCCCCCTTCGGATACTGGAAGGCTGCTATAAGGTCTCTCCAGAGTCATAGCTCTATGGCCATGGTAGTTTATGACAAATTATGTTTCCCCCTTTTGCTGCTGACCAAGTAGAAGGGAGGGTATTGAGGTTAAAATTTATTAACTTCCAGTACAGAAATCAAAGTTGAAAAATCAGGCACCGACCTTCCACACTAACTGGATATTTTCAGTTGTCCAAAGGAGATATTTGAGTTTCCACCACAGTGTGAGTGACAGAGGAGAAGGTGGCTGTAGAGAGCACAGACCAGGGGGAATACATCAAAGCCTAAAATCTGTTCCTAAGAATAGAGTGAATGTATGGGAGAGATTACTCAATAAAAGCATCTCTATAAAAGGTATAACACAGACCTCTTCCCTATTTTTCTCCATCTTTAACAAGAATGCTAAACAAAACACATACCAAAAGTCAAATCACATGCAACCCCTAGCTCCCATACAAATGGCTGCTAGTTTATGAGCAACGGTATTTGATTCTAATACAATTAATTATTTTTTAGGAGGTGCTGTCACCGATTGCAGCAGTACCCAGTGACATTTATTAGCTATTCATATAGCTAAATAAAGAGTTTTCAAGAAAGAAGGATATTTCTTATAAGCAAAGAATAGTTATAACTTATCGACAACAGAGCTGAATTCTCCAAAAGTATCGAGTATGTGCAGCTCATTTGAGTCTTGGTTAACAGCATATACATATAGACATGCGTAAATCCCTCAATTTCCATTTAAGCAGCCAGTGAGGAAAAGTGAGTGATTTTCTGAAGAGATATTTTAAATTTAAAGATTATTTGACCACCTTAACACGGTACCCTCAAACCAGGACAAGGAGCTTAATACAATAGAAGTGCAAAGCTCTTTTTTTAAAGTGTCCTATGGAATGTGATAAACTGTTTCAGTGATAAAGCTCCAATACATAATTTTTTGAGGAGTACAGGAAAATATAGATTTCCAGCTCTCTAATATCAAATTCAGAGACTAAAAAAAAGAGATAAACTACTTAACACCTATTTTAAATCCTAAAAAGAATTGTGTAGAATGATTTGTCAAAACTTTTCATTTGCACTGGGTTTTTTTTTTTTGACTGAATAATGCAGCTTTATGAACAGGTATCTGTTAGGACACTTAAGTTCAGTTGTGATACTCTGCATTCTGTTATGCCTTGTGCATAAAATTGTTTTGCACCACGTCACCAGCCAACAAGCTGCGAACCCAGTTTAGCATATCAGAGATTCAATGTGGTATCAGCAAAAGAAACCCATGTTAAGGAATATCTTCTTTATTTCAATTATAAAATTGTTTGTGGGGTTTTCAGACTTTTTTTTTTTAAGGAAATTAGAAGGGAATTTTAAACAATGATTTTTAAATTTTTTAAACAATTTTAAACACATACCAAGTCAGTCAAACTATTACAGACTAATATTTCAACGTGTTACATTGAGTTCCACTGATGTCAGTGGATCAGCCCTCAACGTAAGCAAATATTCAGATACAAACCATACAGAACTGTTAGGAAAAACTCAGAAGGAATGGAAGGCACAAAGAAAGAGATTCTGACTGAGGTATGCCTATCCAGGTATGGGGGCTCATCCTAATCTATCAGAGAGGCAATGACTCAGGTTGCAAATTAAATTCCCTACAGAGCAGGCATTTTAAGCCATACCAATGCCAGGCTTGCACGTGAGGTTCTTAGCTCCTGCTTCAAAAGCGACTTCAAATCACAGCTTTGAATAAGAAACACTATACTAGGTTTGTTCCAAGTACCTTCATCATCCACTTGTTCCTTTCAATATCTGATCATTCCTACTCAAGCCAAGTAAGAAGAGAGTGTCTCCAAATGTCAAGCAACGTCGGACCTGTCCAGCAAGCACCAGTCACATTAAGGAAAACTCCTGCTTCTGTCCTATTGGCGAGATAACTTGTGAAGGAAAATTTTTTTGACCTTCCAGTCAGTCAAAGTCAGTGAGCTATTGCATTTCTTCCAGGTATCGTTCCATGAATGGAACACAATCAGGTGAAATAAACCTGCTTGAGATACTTGCAATCTCAACCCTTACAAACAAATCATTTCCCTTATTCTGGCACTGTTTAACTCATGCAAGGACTCAGATTGACTTGGTTTAGGTGAAACAAGATCAGTGTCAAGGCCACTGGAATTGGGGCTGGAAGTTGTATTTTAGCTTTTCAGATCTGCCAAATCACAATTCTTTTTCCTTTTCCTTGTTTACTAAATAGCATCTACATGAAAAACACAAACGAACGTAGATGAGTACAGAGAAATATTCGTAGTAATTTAACTCTGCTTTATTTCCTATTTTTAACATTATTGTATTTGTGTATATATAATACATATATTAATTGTTTAATTTCATATTTGATAAAAATAGTCCATTTGCTTTCCCCTGCAGTTTAATTTTAATGGTGCTTACTGACTGTGACAGAAATGTACTTTGTTCACTCAATACACTTTCCCTTATGCTTTAATATCCTACTTTTCACTAAAGGATATTTTTACATTTTCTTGCAATTTCAATATTCCAAACACCCGTTTTGCACAAAGCATTTCACCAAGTAACTACATTAGGCTGCTCCTTGGCTACTGGCTCTAAAAAATTAAATTTTCAAGATTAATGGGTTTTATTTATTATAGCTCAAAAGGCTTCATTGTCACACTTTCATACATTTCTAGTCTTTCATGTCTCTATTGGGGGAAAAAAAACAAACAGTGGATTGTTGACTGATTTTTATTCAGATCTGCACAAACACGTTTCTTATCGTAGAAAGTAGTTTTCCCTATTCCAGGGGACAATGCCTGTGCCTGATATTCCCCAACAGGAAACAAAATTATCCACTTCTCATAATTTGTACTTGTATTTCCAGATTATTTAAAAACCTAAGTCCTTTGGTATGTGCCATAGGACTTGGATCAACATGCTATCTTCATACATATGTGGTGAATCTTTTATCAAAGCATCGGATCAAATTCACCCTCCTGCTGACCGAATATTAGACAAAGTGTTTTTGTTAGGGATAACTAACAGCTAATGTAATAAACATAATACATACATCAGTTAACTCACAAACTGTAAGATCAGCTCAAAAAGCATGAAATGTAGAGCTACCCTTAAAAAGAAGGCTGGAAGTCACTTAACTCAAAAACCCTTCAAAAGTTTTATTTAATTGGCCTTCACTGCTAAATACTGTAGCTTCATTATGAACAGCTACTCTCCCGTTGCCTAAGGGCTGATGCTCTCCTACAGCATTCTCATGCTATCTTAACCCCTGAGTTTAAGGAGCAAAGGGATAGGAAACAAAGTCACAACATCAAGCATCGCTGTAGTCGTGTCTGGCTGTTCTGCTTAGGTAACTCCTTAGATTAAAAAAAGCACGTTGGGAAAACAGATGCCTCCTGCTTCCTTAGTTTCTGCTGTGGAATGCCTTATTCATGGCTAAAGACACATTTTTCTCACCTTAGAATACTGCAGTCAGGCATCCAGCAGCCAAATTAGATGATGAGTATCAGCATTTTCCATTTCACTCAGTAACACATCAAAACTTTTGTATTTGTGTGTACGCACACACGTGTTAGATAGAAATACTTGCGCTTAGAGAGCCCGGCAGCACCGCCTGCAAGGAAGCCACCTCCTCGGAAGTGGGAAGATGGCACTGAACAGTGGGCAGAGTCCCTCCATGCTCTGCTCCTGCTAAATCCTGGGCACAGCAGCGACCGAGATCACTTGTAACTCACATCAGGCAGAGTCTATCTGGAAACGTCAGGTTTGAGACAAACTGTTCTATCCACTGTTTATGTACGTTGCCCAGCATAGAGGACGTCAACTTCAATAAAGACTTTCAGATGCTGCTGGATTACATATCTCCAAGAAAAAGGATTAATCAGTCTCCCTCATTTCCTTAAGAGTCTGTGCAACTGACGTTTCCACGTAAGCGAGGGAAATAATTCTTCAGAAATTACCTAAATTGCACAATTGCCATGACCTGCAAAGGATCAAACAGCAAAGACATATAGGCTATAAAACAGAATTATACCATTTTCCACTCAACTGAAGATACTGTATAAGGTTATAAGAGAACATTAGCTAACGCCGCCCCAAGGAGACAAAAAACCCAAGACAGCCTGACTTAAAAAAACGTGCCCTAAACTACAAAAATGCAACAATTTGCCAATACGGAATGGAAAGCAGCAGCCTATTGCAGATTAATAGCGAATAACACTCCTAAAAAGGAAGGGAACAAGCTGAGAAAGAGCACTTACTGCTCTTTTCTCTTCGACTTGCACTCCTTTTTTCTGTATTTCTAGGGTAAGTAGTTGTGCAGAGCATTTGTAGCCCATCATTGCGATTTAGTGACTTTTCAACTCCTAGGACAGGGCAAGTACCCAGAAGGTGTGGCTCCACCACAAACCACAGTAAAATCCCATCTGTTTTAGGTTTACACGAGATATCCATAAGCCCTGGACGGCAGCATTAGATTTACTTTGTCACTTATGAAAATTCAGTTTTGACAGTAAAAGCTCTCCCATCTGCATTCATCCACACTTACTACAACATTAGAGTTTTGAGGGAAAATGGAGTAGAGAAGAAAACAAATGCAAAAACACAAACTATTAAATAACAAACAGTATAAATAGTAATTATGTTGACTACATTTTCTGTAACACATAAATAGTGTTATTTCAGTGAAGAACATTCTCCTTACTGAGAACTGAGCGTTTATAAGAAGCGGTAAATCAATGAATTATTATCTTAAGTACACAGAGAAAGATTATTCAGTCATTATTTAGTGTTTTTTCCAGCCTTCTTGAATATCACAATATGCAATATTTACTAGATTTATGCATAGCTGTGTATTTAATTAAGGCTGCATCCTTCCCTTACTTGAGTTCAGCTTAGTGGTTAAAAAGATATTCAGTGGCTTTCATATTCAAGAGCCCATACTACCTTCTTGGAAGTGGATTTTAAGATAAATACTGGTAATGAGAGTAGCACAAAGAGGTTAATTGTATCATTAATCTTGTCAAATACCCTGCACCAACAGTCATGAGTTATCAGACAATGAAATAGAAGGCAGAATAAAATACCGGTGTTGGCTTTACTTGTGGTAACAAACAGAAGATTCTCAGCTGGGAATACGAGAGAGGGCAGAGATAAGAAAGGCTTGCATTTTTTTCAGGTGCTTTTTAAAGCCTGATAATATTTAGCTAGATAGATGGCATCAAAAACAGTGTTTTAAGACAATGTTTGCTCAGTATATATAAATTAAGTAAACATGCATAATGTACACATAATACAATATTCAGAAACCACTCACTCACAAAACATGAGAATATTCCAGATATTGTGATGTTGCAGTTACCCGTACAGGGCTTCAGTACTGCCATTTTAAGTCCAGAAACAGTAACTTATTGAAGTGAACCCACAGAGCACGGGTGATTGCGGGCTACACAGGAGTTTGAAAGGCACGACGAGTGTAGGATCAGGCCTCTACACGGCCTATTAAAGCAAAACACCGTTAGGGCCATCTTCGTCATTACTACTTGTCCATCTATGAAAAATTAGTAAGAATCCTAAGGTAACTCATTATTAATCAAACTGACCACTTAAAGTAATTAACACTTTAGTAGAGAATTTGCTTTAGCAAGAATCACCACTGCCTATATTTCTTCTTTTAAGACTTCGAGATGTAACGTGTTCGGATTCAATTTACAATTATTTTATCAAGTGCTTTATACTTCATTACAAAATGCTGTTTGCTTCTGCCTGGTGTTTTTTGTTTTTCTCAATGTCCATTGCCTTCATTAAGCAAATGAGTAATACCAAGCTAATACCTCTTTTGTGCAATGCTTGCTGGTGCGGTGGTATAACACTTACGTGTTCTATGCTACTGTGCTTACCTTCCCCAGCAAGTGATGAGAAACAAAGTTTTGGGTTTGTTTTTTTTTTTTAAAATTAAGTAAGTGAGGTCAATAAAAGGGCTGACAAAATAAGATTAGAACTTCCCATTAAAGTGTTTCCCCACTAATAGAAATAGGAAATATGCATTCCAGGCTTCTGTGTTGAGGAAAGGATTCACTATGCATTCCGTTTAGACAAGCGACGTGTGCACAAACTATACTTTTTATTAATCAGATTAACTTCCTTAACATTTCTATCACAGGTACAGAAGGCACCATTCTGCAGAGCCTATTCAGGACAATGTTTCACAAAAGAACTTTGAATGAGCAAGACCTGCAATAAAAAATTACTCAGACTTACAGTGGAATATCAAACTGCACATTATTTTTTAAAATTGATGATCAGTTCGTGTAAATACTATGTTTCTTTTCAGCTGAGCATTGATTTTGAGGGTCAGGTTTTAGTTAAAAAAACAAACCAACCTGATCTTCAGTTACATCTACTCAAAAATACTGAGGTTTACTGGTTTCTCTCCTATGTCCATCTAATCACTATTAATGAACACCACTATGTTCCAATACTGACATTAATATGACAGCGTAGGAAGACTGCAGTCCCACAGTGCTTCCCACATTGCTCTGGGCTCTGGGAATTGTAAGGTTGGGGGGTTTGGTTTCTTTAGTCAGCACCTTTCCCCACTAATTTTTCCCTCTTTAGGACTATTTACTTGTCCTTAAATGTGAACTTTGTTTCTGACGGGGAAGTAAGGAGGCAGATCCTGCATTCCCCCGAGGTAAAAAGGGAAGAAAGCAGAGGGACAAGAGAAAGCAGAATACCAAGACCCAGCCCTGCCTGTGCAACACCACAGTGATGCCAATTCCAAACAGAGAGGACGTGCCCCCTACAGAGATATTAAAGATAAATAAATAAAACATAATCTACTCTAGTAGAACACGGAACATCCCCAAAACCCATCAACTCCGTACAATGGTTAATAGCTACAACCAGCCTCTAACATAACTCTAACAAATTCACATACTTAATCGAGATGAGTAAGTTCCTTGAAATATTATAATACAAACAATTAGAACATGACTTTTCCTTACTGTACTTTACCCAGTCCTAGTCTTATTGCTCATCACTCCTACAGTCCATTCTGTTAAAACTCCTATCGAGTTCACTGCACAGCACAGCTCTAGAACTTCATCTCAAGCATTCAAAAATCCATAGTTGGCACACCGTAGCAGGTAAGAAATTCTTCATTTCTGTTTCAGGATAAAGAACTGCTGTAACGCTTCAGAACCAACAACAGTAAATAACGATGGCTAAGGTTGTCTAGGCTACGTAAGAGCCTCCCCCCACTGCTTACAAACATATTGGCCTTGAAAAACCTCCCATAGCAGCAGTAGCCTTGTTTGTATGAACACATACTACTACCCTTTACTTCAACTTGTTTTATTTCCATTCACAATACTGTATTTTCAAACGTATTCAAAGTGCTTGCTGCATTGTGAGTGTCTTTTAAATAAACTGTAAGGATGTGAAATTTGCTGTGATGCCACTAGAGTATCGTATATAGTGACACTTGCAGTGTTTGACTGTATTGCACCTTTCAGCACAGAACCAAGTAGAAAGCCTTATATCACTATTTTTTTGGTTGTTACTACGTTTTGAAAACACAAAAACAACTGCCTGATGCTTTGTTCAACTTAAAGCACTCAAGAGAACTGCATTCAAAAGCATAACATTGTGTCACTATTTTATAAATTTAGTGAAGCTGTAAAGAAGAAAACAGATTAACTGAATTTACTTAGCTACTTGAAAAAGTTTCCTTTGCACTACAGATGAACACCAGATGTCTGGATATTAATCAAAACCTGAAAAATACCTTTGACAGACACACCACAGTCAAAAACCCCATGATTTTTGGCAGGAAATCTAATGAAAAGTTTTGCCTTGGGAGCGAATACGTTTAACCCGGGGGGGGGGGGACACGACACATGACACGACACAACTCACAGACAGACAACGCACATTCGTGCCACAAAATAGCTCATAAAAATAGAGCTCAGACTCATTCCTGGAGATATTTTTACATTATTTCAACACATGAATTTCTCTATTACTATACAAAACATTCACCTCCAACTCCCTTTCTTCTGCCAGACTGCCTGTTCTATTCATGGAGACTACTTAATAAAATAGCAAACGGAGGAAGAAAAATAACCAAACAATACACTCCTGCTTGCTATTGCCTCCTATTACATACAATAAAATATTTTTTTATGGTAATAACAGAAAGCATAGTAGCTTATGCTGATTCCTTTTTGGTTTTGTATTTAATTAAATGCAACTATTTGTCTATTGAGCAGCTATATTAATAGTCTCTCCGGAAGCAAGAACGAGCTGTTAATAAAACCTGGTTACACGTTTTAAAACAAAACCAGCATCATGCTGCTCTCACCTAACGCTTTCAGAAAAATCCTAATTAGAACTACAGGAGAATAAAATCCTTCTCATGACATTTTTAGACTTGACTCACAGTTTTTGATTATATGGTATTGACCTAAATTAACCTAAACCCAAAACACAGTCAAGGAAATTCGTGAAGCCTTGCTTTTCTGCAGTTCCCTGTAATAACACAATCTGTATCTATCTTATTTTGTGTAACAGTGTGTAATTACAACATATACGTCATGCAGTTCCCATAGATAACATCTCAGTTTTATGCATTTCCTTGCTTTTCACTTCTTCACCATGCTGTTCATTTTTGTCTCCTAATCTTAGACTTCCCTTTCCGAATCAGTATATAACTCCATTACGTCGATGCAGTTATCTTAACTGATAGAAAAATTACTGAAGCATAAAGGTGGACCCTGCAGAGACTGCAGTGATTTGGGACTCCTTCAGCTTTTTTGCAGCTACACATGCACATTGCCTCGGCCCTGCTGTGACAAAGTCTGCTTCCACATGGTAAAATCAGGTTTCACGCTGTTAAGAACAGTTAGGAAGGCAGGCTACTGAAGCTACTCCACAGGAGAACCAGCAAGGATATTTTTGCAGAAACCAGCCACTATCAGGCCTGCTAATTTCATTTTGCACAACGCGATACTCTACTGTCTTCTTAAATGGCCGAGAACGAAACTAAAATAAATGAATAATGACATAGTAAAAATGGTACCCTCTGTCCTGCACCTTCACCCTCCTTTGGCAGAGACAAAATTAGGCAGCACTGCCATCCTCCAACCCCTCACCTCTTGTCCAGTACTCTCAATGGCATTTATTCCACGCTAAAGACGAGTTTTCAGACCTATTTTTTTTTCACATTGAATATGAGACATCATTACATAAGTTGTCAAAAGAAAGCTGGAAGTTGTGACAGCTGAGAAAGGGACAGCTGAGCCTTTTAGCACCTAGGAGAGATGTCGGAGCTGGTTGCGGTTTCATACATCCAAGAGACAGTTAAAATGCTTGGTACTGAAGAAGGCATGCATTTCCACTTACTTAGTACCAGAAATTTAGGGGACTAATTTGGGAAGAATGAATTTTAATAACAACTAGCCACCCACCACATCCCAACACAAGTCCTAACACATTACCATCAGGGTGAATGTCATCGTTTCAAGGGTTTGCTGAAATGGTTAGAGTTTATTTCAGTGCCATGTTTCTTATCAGACATTAAACCAAAGCTGCTCTTAACAGTATCAGAGAAGTGATTGTCTATTAATACATTGTTTCATTACAACATAAAAATTTATTTTATCATTTACAAGAACTTTTCTTGTCTAGAAAAAACGTTCCTATCGCTCAAAACTAGATAAATGGAAACATTTGTCACAGACAAAGCATCTAACAATTTCTGAGCAAAATAGAACACAGCAAATGTCAGCATAACTGTGAAATGAACTACAGGTTTTCTTCCTAGGAAGAGAGGGGCACGTGACACATTACGTGAAGGAGTCCACACAAAAGTAAGCGGCCCTTTGACCTCAAAAAACGAAAAAATAACCTTGAGTTTACACGTGATCTTTATTATGCAGCGAACATTTTGACAGAAAGAGCTTTGCTTAGGGAGAAGAATAATACTAAGGACACAGCCAAAAAGAAAAAATGCAAAAGAGATCACTTGGTTTTGGAATATATTGTCAATGCTCATTTTTTTCCACTTGTTTTCAGAGCACTCACATATGACATTACACACAACTGGACTATACAGCACAGGTTCTCAGTATGGCAGGCTCTGAGACCCATGTACAAAAGTGAAAACACTATTTGAAGCTTGATCAATGTGCAAAAGCATTATATAAATGTTGTTGCTTGAGATGGGACAGGACTGCATTCAATGACCCAGAAGATCTATGCCACCCCTTTGTGCTTGGAACAAGCATTATCCATGCAAAGCAGTCTGTTGTATGGATGCATTTTATTCTTAGCATTTGACCTATTCAGACATTTGGAGAGTAAAACATATGCAAATACCTTCAATCCATGTATTTAAAATCAATAATATTAATAAACATTACTTACAGTGAAAATAGTAAGCTTTGACTATCAGCCTTGTCTCTTCTACTTTGTTAGAAGAGACTGTTTTCCTAATGACAAAGAGTTATGGAAACTTGAAATTCTTCACAAGAGGAATTAATTCTAAACAGGTCACCTTCACAGTTTATGTTAAAACAAAACCAGGTTCTTTCAAATAAAACCGTCAATTAAATATTATTTGATTTCTCCCTGTTCAGCAAACAATTAAACTCTACCTTTTGATTCAGACTAAGAGTCTACTAAACATATGGTTTTATTCCCAGAGAGAAAAGAAGCACTCAGAAGCACTGCATCTGGCTCTCCACATCCAATTTGCTCTCATATTCCATAATAATATATTACCAGACATACATATTTAAAATACCTAATTTAAGAAAACCAGGGCCAGAACCACTTAGACTACAATTATAATTCTCCGTCTGAACATTTTTCTAACAAAACTTTTAAAAAAGAAATTTACGTGCATGGTGAATTTCAAATACTAAAGCACTATGCACAACTATCTATTCTATTCTATTCTAACTATCCATACAGCCTTCTTTACCACTGCCAATGTTTTTAATGCTCATTATCAAATCATCTTTAGAGCCATTGAAAAACAGTCCAACAGCAAATCAACCCTAGTCACAAAATAACTTTTGTAGGAAAACAGAAACCTTAACTACTGACAAAATTAACATGCCAACACATAGATGTCTGATTACAAACTATGAAAAGGAGCAAGAGGGATTCTTGAGGTTTGGGTTGTTTTTTTTTTTTTGGGGGGGGGGGGGGGGGGGGGTTTCCGGGGGTTTATTGGAAAAAAAAANGGGAGTTTCCTACAAAAGTTTAATCTTAAACAGTACCTCAGACAACCCTAATATGCCTGTTGGCCTGTTACATTACCAGTAACCAAAGCTACCACTGGCACTGGAAACATTTCAAAAGAAATCAGGTATGTAAAAAAAATCTCAACATAGCATTTAAGAAACAAATGTTTTCCTCCAAAATCAGTTAGGAGTGTCTTCATGTTCTTAGCATTTATTCTCCTGTTGCTCCTGAATACCTTGTGAACTACCCTACTAGGTCTGCCCGGCCATGTACAACGGCTATAACACTTATCCTGCAACGTACAGTCTCTGGGGAGATAAAAGACGGCTCAAACCATCCTCACAAACATTCAGTCATACGGAATCATGGAATTTTCAGAGTTGGAAGGGACCTCTAGAGATCATCCAGTCCAACTCCCCTGCCAAAGCAGGATTGCCCAGAGCACATTACTCAGGACTGCATCCAGGCGGGTCTTGAAAGTCTCCCGAGAAGGGGACTCCACCACCTCCCTGGGCAGCCTGTGCCACTGCTCTGGCACCCGAACTGTAAAGAAGTTTCTCCCTGTATTTGAATGGAACTTCCTATGTTCCAACTTGTGCCCATTGCCCCTCGTCCTGTCACTGGGAACCACTGAAAAAAGTCTGCCTCCATCCTCCTTCAACGCACCCTTTAGATACGCTTTCTATATCAATGATTCTTGGCCCTCTACTTAATAGTTGAAAATATATTTGTGTAAGAAATAATGCACCCCAGAAACTACACACAGGATTTATAATATAAGGGCATCTGGCTGAAGACACTTCCCACTAACTCCTATTTATCTGACATTACAGCCACCTAATTCTCATACGAGTCCCATTAGAAGATGTAAATAACAGAACCTCAAGGAGCTTACAGTGTAGACAAATGGTGGAATAGAAAATTATGTGCATTTTAAGATGGCTATTAAAATACTGTGCACCTCTGATGAAAAAAAGCCCCCAACAATCTGTAGAAGCACAGATAGCGAAACTCTTATCTACTGCATCTCAGAAAGCTAGACACTGACGAAGATCAAACGTTCTATCTTCCTGAAGCTAACCTGCCCCAATGGTAAGAGACTCCAAACCTGATTGATATTCATAAAAGATGGGACTTGTGGAAGCATTTGGGTGAAGCTAAAACTAAGCTAACCGTCCTTTTCACTCACAGTAATGTTACTATTATTCCCAAAAAGAATTTAATCAGCAGTAGCAACAGCAACAAAGCTAGGTCATGCACATTTCCAAAAGCCCTTTTTTCTTTCCTTCCACTCCTTTGTCCTAATATTCTGTGTCTTTAATATCAATTTTGGTTTATAACATTTGTGTTATGTCTTTAGCATTAATAAATTTTGCTCTGGTAAAAAAAA